>JAOTQJ010106591.1:0-11277 GCA_025642045.1 Solanum sejunctum | reverse complement strand
TCTTCCATTCCCCAAACCCACTTCAGCTTTCAAGATTGGGTTGGTGTTCCGATAGGCGAGAGGTGTGAAGCCAGATCATACTAAAGACAATGAGAAAATTTGTCAAATGATGGATTTCCAAAAAATAATTAAAAGCGGAATGAAAGATAGTCCTATATTTACAAGGACGAGCTTTTTCATGAATCAAGCTTCGCGCCCAACTACTTGTATATCGATCGAAAAGAAGCAGCTACAAATGCTATCAGTCCTTTTTCCTTCTTATCCCATCTATCTATAAGAGTTGCTTGATTCGCCGCCATCTTTAATAGGAATAGACTAAGTTCGGGCAGATCTCCATACCATTTCACGGATGCATCACAGTGAGAATTGACTTGTTGGATTAACCACTTAGATGGAGAGTTCCCCGTATTCCATTTTATTGGCAACTGAAATAGATCTAAATGGGGACCGAAGAAATTGAAAAACGAATTTCAAAGAATATCAATATAAGGCCCAGATGCAACTTGTGCGGAGCAAGCCTACACTGGCCTGCAACTGCTTTCTCATTGGCTCCATTAAGGTTCGTAGTCTCATCTTGAAAAGGTTTTTTTCTTTCTACGGATATACACTCAACTTTCCCTGCTATCCTATCAATAGGTCAGTCAATTTCAGCAGTGGAGGAAAGTACTCTTTTTTCAGTTAGTCTTAATAGTTTCGTAATTCCACTAGTGGTCTTCTTGCCTAAGAAAAGGAGTCAGCCCAACACAACATGGCAATGATAAATAGACCAAAGATTTATGCAGTCGTTGTGTGCTTGATTTATGCACCAGCACAACAGAATTCGAAGCTGCTCGGCGTACTAGCCTTATAACGGACTCAGACCAAACCACACTCTCTTAGTATAAAGCTCTGCAGGACCATTGGCCTGATCTGACTCCCCACCCAACCTAAGGGCAAGAAATTTAGATTGAGTTTGACAACCCTGCGTTAAGTGGAATACTTGAATTAATTATTTAGTTTCAAATCAAATATCGAACCATAGTTTCATTCTAAACTTGATTTGAAGAAATGCTTTCGACGTTTCAAGATTGGCTTGGTCTTCAGTCTACCCTAAAGAAACCTAAAATCTCACTCCCTCGCTTTTTCCTTCTAATAGACTAGCTTGCGCATCTTCTCTTTAATACTCATCCTTAGCTTAGGGAGTGCTCTCTCTATTCTATGTCAGCGAAGGAAGGATAAGAGTAATCGACCGAATGATTGTTATTCCACTTACGACTATAGTGCCTCTATCAAAGTAGAACAAGTCTAATACTCCAGCCCTGGTTTTTGGGATTCCATTTCGTAAGAGAAAATCTGCAACGTTCATTAATAATGAATCTCAATAAGCTTCCTGCCTTAACCCTTTTGGTATAATTCCGCAAGGAAGGGGGACTAAGCAGGGCATTCAGGATGTTCCACTTTGAGCCCGGGTAGGGGAACGAAATCCAATAGTTTGGCTATTGTGCGGAACGCCCCCTCTCAAAGTATTTGCCTCGAGGAGAAATCCTAGAATTCCCTCTCTTTTCGGGGTTTGCAAGGAGAAGGAGGTGCTAAAGATAAATCCTATTCACCGACTCGAACAGATATGCCCTAGAAAGAAAACAAACCACTTCTATTCTCGAAGCTCAGAACCTTTACTACGCTTCACAAATCCCCCATTGAAGCAAGTTCAGAATTCAAGTGAACGCTTTTAACGTTGAAGAAAATCAAGTTTTACATTCCACTAGGGTGATTTTTTTGATATTATCTTTGTTGAAAGCAATTTGACTTGAAAGCAATTAAATCAACTATTCCACTTAATCAATCTACTATGCAACTGAAACTGGGTAAGATATTGAACATCTTTAACGACCTGTCTGGGTTCTCAATTCGAAGTGCGGAATGCTTGGTTATCAATTTGAAGTTCAATACGCTTGTTGGTTTCCTCCCTTCCCACATGGTTCGATCCATACCCAACCCTTTTCCCGCCAGCTTCAACCTTTCCTCCGTTCTCCTTGATGACGTCCTGGCGCTCGAAGCGGCCCGGTGCTTCCCAAGAGATTTAGGGTTAAGACTTGTCATCTAATACAAATAAACAATTGAGCTTCCAACCCTAGTCAACAAGCTTCAAAAGACCTTGACTCCATTCATGATACCCTTTGGGGCATCACTCACTCAACCTTAAAGGGTGAGACAATCAGTTCAAATCGAATATATTATATCTCACCTGGTTGCATAGTCTAATTCATAAGTTTCATTAATTACTTTGTTTGCAGTCAAGTTGCATAAAGTGGAATAGTTTAATAAATAAGTTGAATAGTTTAATTCATCAGTTTCAAAGTTGCATTCTTAAGTAAAACAAACAAAGAAAATGGAGAATAAAGAACCCAACATTTTGCCTTCGCTGGGTGAGATATTCTTTATTTGATTTGTTTGTTAGGTTTTCCCAAGCTCGGAGCAAGTTTTGCCTTCGCTGGGTTATCAATTGCCTATTTTATTTCTTGAAAGCAATTCCAATTTGTCAAGGAAAAGAGCAGGGGAAGAAGATTCATCATCGGATAGGTCGCGTTAAATAGCGAAGTTGCTCAACTGAAAGTTGCGTTCAGTTTCAGGCTTTAATTAAAAAAACAATTATGAAAAGCTTTAAGTTTCATTGTTGAATTAATTGCATTAACAAACAAATCTCATATATTATATCTCATAATTACTTTTAATCAATCTAACATCGAATTGAGAAGAATTACTTGAAATAAAGAAAATAAAGAATTCACAAAGGAAACAACTCATATTCATTTCAAATGACTTTTACATAGTTCAACATACGAAGTGAACGAAGTTGCTAGGTACTTCGTACCTTGGAATCGTTACACTATTTCGTAATCCCCAGGGTATGATACCTTATAGCTTCATAGTGACAAGTCATTTTCTCATTACTTTGGGCCTCTCATTTTCAATTTTTATTGGCATTACTATAGTTCTTGCATTAACCGGTCCGTAATTAGGTGTAGCTATATCACAAGCTCATGTTTCTACGATCTCAATCTGTATTTACTTAAATGATGCTAATTTTCTCCATTAATGTTGTTATTTCTTTATAATTGAACAAAAGCGAGGAGTGAAGGGTACCAAAGCTCTACTAGAATAGCAGTAGAGCGAGATGGGAACTATCATACAACTTTTGATTAGGAACGAGAGGGCACTCCGACGCACTAACATCCAACTACTTAAACTAGGACTGGGAAAGGCGGGGAGATAGTGTAGTCCATTTTCAGGGGATGAAAAATTCCCCATCTCATTGGGGGCATGTCGTAAGAAAAAAAGAAGAGGAAAAAAATCAATTAATTCTAGTATTCCACTGAACGAACTGAAAATCAACTTGATAATGAAACTATTAAACTGAATAATTAAACTATGAAACTTAATGCAGGGTTATCAAATCGAATATATTATTTCTCCACCCACGTCTTTTTAGCTTTTAATCATTCATTTTTTGTTGAATTTGAAAGTGGAATAGTGGAATTGCTTGAAACAAAGAAAATCGAGAATTTATCGCCCAAACAGGTCACGTTAAGTAGCGAAGTAGCTCGATTGAAAGTTGCGTGAAGTTGCATAGTTGGATTAATTACATAATGACTTGATTTGAATTTCGTTCAGGTTCTTTCCTTCTAACAAAGTCACAACCCGCTTTTGGCTTGGCTCGAGTCCTTCTGCATCTCGCAAAATCCAACCACTTTACCTACTTCATGTCAAGGCGCCCCTTTTCTTTCTCAAAGTCAACTTTCTCCCCTTTGACTATGATTTCCAGGTGGGAAACTCTTTCTCGCCCAGTGAAGGAAGGATAATCTGAAGTAGGAGCAGTTTGGTAGCTCGTGAAAAAGCAAGATTTTTGTCAAAAAAAAGCAAAAAAGATTTAGAGCCTCAGTCGAAGACTCGGATCCTGCATCTGCTTGACAATGAGGTTGCTTTGTATGCAAGAAGCAAGGGCGTAGCAGTTGCACGAAATCCTAAGCCTTACCCAAAAAGTGTTTTTCGTAGCTTGCCCGCGTAAGATCCTAAAACGGATTATGAAATTACTGCCAACATAGATTTTTCACAGCCGGGCAGGGTGAGAAATTCATCAGAGTTCGCGCGTGCACTTGCCTGTAAGGAAAGTCAACTATTCCACTTTATAGCCTTTAATTCCACTATTCAACTTAACACAGGGTGTTAGATATTTGATTTGACAATAGGGCGGTGGGGAAGAGAAAGCTAAGCAACTTGACTGCAAACAAAGTAATTCGACTTATGAATTCAAGTCTGAAACTTATTAATGAAACTATGAAACTTAAAGCTTTGAATCATTGCTTTTTTCAATTAATTCCACTTTTGAATGAAACAAAATGAGACGAAAGTCGAATTGCTTATTTTGGGTAGGTAAGCACCGGAGGGAGGCAATTCTCCTACCGATCGGGGGTGGGAGAAGTTGGCAAGTAATGGTAAAGTCCCAAAGCCCGTATTCTTCGGCTTCCCCCTATTCTTAGCAAGGAAAAAGATGTGTCTGTCATTGAGGATGGTCAAAGCAATGGACTTTTCCGAGGTATAAGAATCAGCCCCGGGCGGAATACCCCATAAGGCATTTTTGTCGACTCCCCCCAGGAGCCTCCTTTTCAGTCTTACTCTATGAGGAATTTGCTATTTGGACGACAGTCGGAATAGGCAAGCGGTGTGCTAGAGGAATACATAGACAAATTGGGCTTTCTTTCACTACCAGAATCCTTCGATAGGCATCCCACCCTCACCTCAGGTCAACATTACGCAATTGGCCCAGTTAGAGTTCTGCAATCGGAAAACCTTGATTCCCAATTCTGCACAGCGTGTTCGCCACAGAAGCACAACTGAATTCCGCTTTTTAGAGGACAACAAATTCTTATCTCTAATCCATCTTTTTCCGGTTTATTTGTTTTGTAATGAAAAGTATAGGGTTTTGTTACCTCTCCAACTATCTCTCCATTAGGTAGGATTTTTGTAAACAAGCACTTATTTGTTGAGGAGAAACTGATCCAATTCGGAGCTGTTGATGTTTATATCGATCAATCATAGAAGAGAAATTCTTCTTCATTCCGATGTTGCTTCCTTCCCTTGACGTTTTTCCGCCTGACGGCACATTGCATAAATTCGCAGCTAACCCTGCTGCAGGTCTTTCTTGAAGAAAGCTAATTTGTCCCCGAAAATGCTCGGTACTTTAAGGTGGGGAAACCAATCCTCCCTGCTCGTTCCTAGGTCTTTGCTTTTGTTTTTTTTTTCAAATCCTCTGGAATTCCTATCATTTTGCTCTTGTTTGGGGTTTGTCGAAACTTCAGAAAGAAAAAGAATGAAGTGGAGAGGAATGGAAGAATGACTCGACTCGCGTCTGGGAAAAGCAAGTTTCGAATTCAACTCACTTGGTGCCCCCTGGAAGAAAATCAAGATAGAGTCCCCACAGCGATCGGAATCCTCGCCATCAGAATCCAAGCTAACTAATAGAAGAAAAGAGAAGAAAGAAAGATCTGTAGAAGACTATGCTATCTAGGAAGAACGAAGAAAAAAGGACTGACATCTTTAATTCCTTTGGTCCGGAGAGGGCAATCAGATAGCAGATTCCCCTTTACTGAGAGAAAGAGCCCCTTTCTTTTCTTTGGCGCCTCTTAGGAGGATCCTATCCGTCAGGAGAAGGAGGAGCTTGTGGGGCCTGGGGCTAAGATGACAACCGGGGCACGGCACGTTGCTAAGGATTCCTTCATGTCGGGAGGAGGAGAAGAAGAAGAAGATGAGGCCCAAACTGAGAAAATCAGTCAAGGAACGAAGCAGCTTCTCTCTCTGCCTCACCTCCCCCTACTTTGTCAATCACAGCCGTCTCGTCTATTCTATTCTCGAAAGCGTGTAGACAGAAGGCCCTTTTTTCGGACTGTCTTGTTTTCAGGCCTCCACGGCCGTCCGGGGTTCTACATTCTCAGAAAGCTTCAACTTTCCCACGTGTGCGCAAGCTTGCGAATAGTTTCTGCGATCACTCTACGTAATTTATTAAACCGGTTTATGCTTGTAGCTACCCCCGGGGGGATTCTTGCGATAGCGAAGGCGTGGTTCATCCCACTGGAAGGGGGACAGGAGTCCCTTCCCAACAGAAAGCTCTTTCTTTATCGAAGACTCGTTCCTCTCCTTTTAGGAGCAAGGATTTCTGCCTCTGCGTCTAGCGAACTGGCAGGACGCGGAGATCTATTGATCAATATGAATCTCGAACGAGCAATCGGCTCATGTTTAAAGAGTTTCCATTCCCTGATCACCCGGCCCGGCTTAGTCGTTCGGACCTGCTGACCTTCCCAACAGCCCCTAGTTGAATTCTTTCTTGATTTCATCCGTTTTTCTTTCAAAGAAGTAGGTGGTTGTTAACCACCGAAGTCTAGTTGATGTTTACATAAGCAAAAGGCCTCTTCCCGCTTCCGTCGAGTCAGCCCTTTCCGCCCATCGTATGAGTGGAAAAGAATAGGGTTCGAAGCGGGGAGGAAATCTCATATTCAATGCTATTCCGACGTGAAGCAAACTCGACCAATTCCAAACCTTTTTTCTCTTGGGCTGATATCATCAACGTTCTCCATAGGCGTCTGAAGGGGGAGTGGAGTGAAGGCATTCTCTTGGGAGAAGCCCTAAGCTTACTATACTAAGAGAAGAGGGCGCTATTTAACAGTGGTAGGGGAAGTCGTCCCGAAAGGCAACCAGACTCTTGTTCTTCCTCTTCCGCGGCCAAAGCAATAAGCAGTTGTTTTCAGTTCGTTTTGAGTTGACTTCCTTTCTACAGGGACGCCCACGCAGCGGGGATATGGGGGTAAACGGGGGGACAGACAAAGCAAGAGGGGGTAAGTCCGCTAAGCCCAGCTAGTCCAGTCAAGCAAGTCTAAGCTAGTCCAAGCAATTCTGCAGTAACTTCACTTGCTCCTTCGGAGGACTAAGGGATATATTTACTCACACAGCCGGAAAGGGTCAACAACAAAGTGGAGTACGGGGGGGAGATCCATAACGGACTACTCGCTTACCGGAATAGCCGGGGGGGACTGCTTCCCCTAAACGCTTATCCCTTACGGACGACTCTCCTTTGCGCGGAGGAAGGGAAGATAATGACATTGAAACAACAGCGTATTCTTGGCAAGATCCGATCGGAAATAGGATAAATAATGGAAAAAGTGCCTCGGACAACCAAGCGTGGTCGGAATAGCATTGAATATGAGATTTCCTCCCGTATGAGAAACCAACGTTTAACGAATCAGATGTAACCCACATTCAGACCAGAAGACGCATTCTCTAAGTAAATTCAAGTAAATTGTAGTTGAGTTTTCCTCTTCGAAAAAGAGTTTGGGAATTGATCGGCAAAGGAGGTCACCTTCGGACCTTCGACTTCAATTTCCAATCCCATTATAATAAATCATTTTTCTTTCCCCGTGCAACAATCTGTTTTGTTGCTGACATGATGTCTCCTTCAGATGAAGATGAAAGCAGAATAGAAAGCCACTAAGGGGGCAAGTTTTCAGGCCTCCACGGCCGTCCGGGGTTCTACATTCTCAGATTCCGGAAATAATCATCTAAAAAAGACGATTGATTAGACGAATGCCTCCTTTCTCTTCGCTTGAGCGGAGGGTTCTGGGGCGAACATAAGATAAGCATATGGACTTTCGATCCGAACCCGAAGCATTGACATTAAGGGGATGGAAAAGGGCGAGCTGCCAAATCCCCCGCAGGTTCGAAGCCCATAGGGAACGCAATAAAAAGCATTTCGATATTTCTTATCAAAGCGAGCGTTTCAGGCGAAATCAAATCAGAAGCTATTTCCGCTCTACCACTGAGCTACTGAGGAACAACAGGAGATTCGATCTCATAGAGTTCAATTCCCCTTCTCCGGATTTACCCGGTGAGCACAACTCTT
Organism: Solanum sejunctum; assembly: GCA_025642045.1. Lineage (NCBI taxonomy): Eukaryota > Viridiplantae > Streptophyta > Magnoliopsida > Solanales > Solanaceae > Solanum > Solanum sejunctum. The sequence goes on along the minus strand of JAOTQJ010106591.1, from coordinate 3,350 downwards.
GCTCGGGTCAACGATTGGGAGAGGGAGTCCTTCTTTCTTCGCTTCGCCTTCCCTGCTCTTTGACTTTGGGGAGGCTTCCCTATAATCCTGAAACGGAACTCCTCCGGCTTTTGGCAAAGGGAAGGTCCGATTGAATTAGAATGATGCTTATTCTTCTTCGACTTTTTTCCTATTTGCTTTATGCTCATCAAAGGAGCGGAAAGCAACGTAATGAGCAAATCCACTTTTTTTTAAGCATATTTATTTGGAAGCGAAAAGGATCTTCGACTTAGTAAAGGAGCCCGGAAACCACCCTGTCTTTGTTTCGCCTGCTGCCCCCTGGAAGAAAATCAAGATAGAGGCTGCATTTGATATGGATCTATATATCAATCTACAATATTATCTTGATATATGTGAATATCAATTCCATATATGGGATTGACATAGCATCCAATTCCAGTTATTTGCTATATCTATTTGTTCTGATCAATCTGAATTATTCCTATGTCTTATAGTTTGAATTACTAGATTTTTGATTTCCAATATGAATCTCGGTATCTATTGAGAGAATCAAATCAATGAAGCAAAAGCGATAGATATAGGCATATTCAAAAAATCACGTAGTAATCTTTTTTTTTCACATTCCCAAGAAGTAAACCATTGATAGTAGTTCCACGGGCATCGAAAAGGAAGAGTCAACCTCACTGATTTTTCAGGCCTGAACCATGATATGAAATAAGTCGATAAAGTCTAAATCCAATAGCAAAAATTCGAAAGCGGTAAATGCGCAATATGTGACTCACCTGACGATCTTATTCTACATAGTATCTCGTTAGACAACCACTATGTTTATATCCTTTATTTCTCATACAAAGTGCGTATACACTTAACAAAACCACTTCTTCTTTGAACAGTAAAGAGAGAAAGAAAGAAAATCAAAAAAGGGTCCGGCTTGATTGGAATAGAAAATTTAGGAAGAATTAGCTTCGAATAAATTTCCTGGGATCCTCTTCCTTTCGGCGTGCGACGCGGGAAGGGCTTCTCCGTCTGTCCCTTTTTACCCTCCTGGGAGGGAAGCGCAGCCCCACATTCCCGAGCCCGAGGTTGCGCCCATTCCTTAGCCGTTCTGGTTCCGGAATTCGAACGCCCTCTCATTCCTGATATCCAAAGGAGAGCGGAACTTCAACACCGTCTGTCCTTCTATTTTATCGGGAGGAACGAGCCCAGGCATCTGCCACTCTTTTTGGCGATCCTAGAGAAGCAGTTCGTCTTGGAAAAGAGGGTCGAGGCCGGATTGGTGCGGGAGGGCTTTCCCCCCCAGATAGTTCTGGCTCGGAGGTCAGAAATCCGCAGCCTCCTCTTTAACCACCCTACTAGGGGTGGAGCGGCTCTCTCAGAGAATACCTTAAATAGGTATTTGGCTCAGGGCGAGCGGGTGGGCACGCAGCAGAGCGTGCCCTATCTTAGGGTGCTTCGTGCTGCCCGCTATTGGGTCTAAGTGGGTTCTCCCACTTTTTCGCCTTTCAGAAGGGTGGCCCACACACGGACAGGGGGAAAGGGCGGCTGGCATAGAAGTCTCTCGCGCGGGCGAAGGAGATGCATTTCTGGTACTGGTGGTATTGGACAAGCTCTAAGGGAATAATCTCTTTCTTCTTTCTGTATTTCTTTCCCATGACGACTAAGAACAGGCAAATCACTAATTTCACTTCGAATTTCGGACCTCAACATCCTGCTGCTCATGGTGTTTCACGATCAGTATTGGAAATGAACGGAGAAGTGGTGGAACGCGCGGAACCACATATTGGATTACTCCAGTGCGGCACGAAGCCGCTGATGCCGAGTCGGCTCCTATGCCGCTAGCTATGCCCTGCTTGGTCCCCCTCTCCCTGTAGGTCGAGCTTCCGTAGCACGTCATGAGCACCGGGCTAAGGGGCGGTTGAGCAAGTCAAGCGAACCGCCTTACCTTATTCCAACATAGGGACAGAAGGGAGAAGGTTGTGAAGGTGGCCTCGTTATCCATACCTCCGGTCGGATGAATGGAGGACCGACCGACCCGGGTTTTCACGAGCGTTGGCGGGTTCTGGAGTGCCTGTCAAGGGCGCTAGCGCATACCCCGGGGTGATCATCACCACCTGCACCTCACATCTCGGCACAGTGGAACGTGTAACCCGCCTGCTGTTCCATTCAACTACATTTGTTCCTTTAATCCATAGCTTAAAAGAACGCAGCAGCGAGGGACAACCCGCCCATACAGCCAGCGGGGAGGATGGCACTACTGGCAAAGACCGTCTGGCGAAAACGCCGCAGGCGCGAAGCGTGGTAGGCCTGCGCCGGGGGAGCATACCATAGGGAGGAAAGGGAGCCCGGACGGTGGAAGAGCCAGGGGAGGCCGGGTCATTTGACGGAAATGGAAGGCTTTTCCCTATTAGAGAAGGCCCTATGGAGTAAAGGGAAGTGGATGAATTCTTGGAAAAAGAGGGAGCGAGCCTATATAAAATCGAAAATGAAATAAAGCAAATTCCATGAATAGATAGAGTCAACGGTACGACAGACAGCGCTGCCTACACGCGAATTAGCTTCCGAGGTTGAGCAGTCTCAATTTCACTACAGGATTTTCGAATGAATGCTGGGCTGGGCCACCTCGAATGGCGTGAGCCGCATGCGGGGAGACCCGCACGTACGGTTTTTAGGGGGATCTGGTCGAAAAACCTTAGGCGCCCACCCGACTAGAGGGACTGAGAAATTAATTGAGTACAAAACTTATCTTCAAGCTTTACCTTATTCTGATCGTTCAGAGGGCGATCGCGGGGTCACTGAATGAAGTCCTCCGTTTCTTTCGGAGGTGCTGACCCGCAGCGAGGCAGAGATGACTAAGTGACATATGGAATATGGCGACGACAACAGCATGTCGTAGAAGGAGATAACAGGTGGAGCCAACGACCCACTAAGACTAACCTATCTACAACTACATCCCCGAGCGGCAGTCAAACGGGGGCGTGAATGCGAGATGCCAGCGGAATGATCGGCCGGACAGAGGCTAGGGCTGCTTCCTTCCCACCGCGTCCTTCCTTGTGTGTCGGAGATATAAAGCGAGTGCACCGGAAAAGAACGGGAACTGGATCGATCTATTCTATGGTGAAGCATCCGAAGCATAACTGCACACTCACACGATCTTTGCCGAGAGAGAGGAGCATTCGGTGGAACCGGTGAACTACACTTGCTTCTGGATAGATGTGTGGGACAGAGGGCTCGTGGTACCTGCTGCCCACCCTTCCTCCTCTGCTTTGAGAACCGTGTGAACGGAGAGTGGGCAGAAGAGAAGGAGGTCCTCATACGGAGTCGCACACTTACTTGAGCAGTGCGGGAGACTG
>JAOTQJ010106580.1:0-11278 GCA_025642045.1 Solanum sejunctum | reverse complement strand
AGCCTAAAAAGTCAAAAAGGGTCATTAGGATAATTAGCATTTACAAAAATACCATTAGTGAACGGATGGAAAAAATGGAAAAGTGTCATCTCACTGGAGACTTCACTAGATATATGGCACTTCACGGGTCATGTGGAGTTCCCATGTAAAGTGACTTAGTGAAAAAAATGAAAGTTGGGAAACTTGAAAAAATTGACATCTCGTTACTTTGACTGCCACTTTCATGGACTGTGTAGTATTACATGGACCGTGTACTGGTCCTTCCCATCTCATTTAGACACGAAAATGTTGTTGTCCACCACACACCTAAGTGACACAGCCTGTACCACTTCACACGAGCTGTACAAGACCACACTATCTGTATGGGTGCCCGTGGGACTTAACTGCACGGGAGGGTCTCACGAAAACGGTTATAACTCCTTCATCCGATGTCGAAATAAGGTGAAACAAAGTGCGTTGCAAAAATAATTCAGAGGGATTTCATTTGACATGCTGTGGGCCACCCAGTTCTAAATATACTGAGATTTATACTAATTTAAAGTTGACCCTTATATGAAACAAGACCCAAAACTCAACTTTGAGGTAAGTCTTGAACTCATTTAGGTACTAGGAGTCTCCAACGAATCTATACACCCCCAACCTAACTAAATGAGGCTTGAAACATGGATACAGAAGAGCATAAAGTTATGGAGTTTCACAAAAGTCATGTCCATAGCATCATCAAATCATGTCATATTAGTACCCAAACTCATGCAATACTTATGTTCCTAGATTCATGCTCAGTTCATATTCATATTCATCCAATCAAGATCAAACTAAGTTTATGTTCATAAATCCATACTCAATTCATACTCACAGTTTAAGTAGATTCATGCTCAAAGTCAAATTCTCATGTAGAAGCCTAGTTCATGCATGATAATATATGAGATGTGAGAGTAAAACATGAATATATGAAATTAATACTTAAAACAAGATAATAAAATTGAAACATGCATAATATATGAAAACATAAATATTTGAATCATACTTGAAACTACCCATGCATGAATTCATAGTGCATAAGGACACGAAAGTTCAAATACCATGAAATCCATGTAAATCAATAGGACAAGACTTGATTCATGCTTAAATCATCACTTGAACACAACCCACATCATAATTCTATCAATTTAAAGTCAAAACATGAAAATCATACTTGGATGATACCTTAAAATCATAAAATAGATAAAGAGATTTAGGCTCCAAGATTGGGATGAAACCAAGGATGAATCCCACATACCTAATACTTAAGAACAAAGAAGTAAGATGGAATAAACTTGAACTTAGAACCCCAATTGAATCTTTAACTTGAATCCTTGAATGTTAGGATTGAGAATATTTTAGGACTTAGAAATTTAAGAGACTAAGTGCTACACTTTTAGGACTTAAAATTTAAGAGACTAAGTGCTACACTTGCATGAGAGTTCATGAAATGAGTAGCGACTAATTTAGGGGTGTAAAGGAGTGAATTAAAGTCCCAAAAGCACTTAGGGTTAGGGCAATTACCAAAATGACCACTCAAAATGAGGCCTAAAAGTAGCATATATGCCCTGCAAGGCACACCTACTAGTCGTGGTGTGCACCATGGGCTATGTAGGGGTCTACGGTGGTGCACTGGTGCCAAAAACGTAGGGGCCTTGTGAAAGGAACCCTCTACGAGACACCATGGATCGTGGTATGCTTCATGGTGGGCACACCTTCAAGGCTCCCTCAAGACAGCCTAGGAACAACCACAAAAAAGGCAAGGCCACCTCCACAGTGCACTTTAAGGGTCGTGGAGGGGTCCTTGGTGGGTACCCTTGGCAAAAAACCTTCCGAATCAAATTTTCAAGCACTGTCATTACCTTATGGAGTTTGGGTCCTTACATCATCTTCCCTTAAGATTATTCATCCTCGGATGAGATAGAATATGGCTTGAATGGATCAAAACAAATATGAAACTGTCCAACATGGATTCACCTTACAATTTCAACATTTAAAAACCTTTAAATCATTAATTTCATGCTAAAACATCATTCAATTTAGTTGCATGTAGATGTATGCATATTATGACATGAGGATATTGAAATGAAGGAATTTAGACCATTTAAGCATGAAGAATCTAGTACATTACGCTTGAGTAGATTAGAATAGATAAGGGTATCGTCTCATCACATTCAATTTTGCTTCCCATGTATCACTCTCAATATGTTGGTTACTCAAATGGACTTTAACTATGCAATATCCTTGTTATGAAGCCTCTTTACTTGCCTATCCAAGATCTTAACTTTAACCTCTTCATAAGTAAAATTCTCCACAACATCAACACCTTGTAATGGCACAATCGTACTTTGATCACTAACCAACTTCCTCAACGTGGGCACAAGGAACACCAGGTGAATGGAACTCATATCCAAAGGAAACTCCAATCTATAAGCTACATTGTCAATCCGTTCAACAATCTCATAAGAGACTACATACCGCGGACTCAACTTGCCCTTTTACCAAAATACATCACACCTTCATGGATGAAACCTTCACATACACCTGTTCACCAACATGGAACTCAAGGTCCCTTCTCTTAATATCAGAATAGCACTTTTGATGACTTTGAGCCATTTTCAGCTTCTGCTAAATCAACTTCACCTTCTCCATGACATCCAACACCAAATCAGGGCCAATTAATACCATCTCACCTATCTCTAAAAAAATCCATTGGAGATCTACATCTCCTTCTATACGAAGCCTTAAATGGTGAATGCTATCATGGTAACTATTGTTATAAGCAAACTCAATAAGCGATAGTAATCACCTTTTAACTCTAACACACAAGCCATAAACATGTCCTCCAAAGTCTGAATTGTTCTCTCGGCTTGTCCATCTGTTTGAGGATGAAATGCAGTGCCTCAACTTTACTTTAATACCAAGCCCCTTCTGAAATAACCTCCAAAATGAGAAGTGAATCGGGTAAAAAAATCAGATATAATAGACAAAGGCACACCATACAATCTAACCAACTCCTGGATATATGACTTGTCACAATCCTCGACATTGAAAGGTAGTCTTTACTGGTAGAAAATGGGCCAACTTAGTCATTCTATCCACAATAACATAAATAAAGATGTATTATTTTTGGGTACGGGGCAAACCCATTGCAAAATTCATATTGATTTCTTCCTACTTCTAAGTAGGAATCTCAATATCTTGGGACAAACCACTAGGCCTTTGGTGTTTAAGCTTTGCTTGTTGACAATTAAGACACTCAAATATGAACTTGGCTATGTTCTTCTTTATCGATTCCACCAATACACCTCTTTCAAGTCGTGATACATCTTGGTAAATCCCGGATGTATAAAATATGGAGGCTTATGGGCTTTTTTCATGATCACCCCTCTTAGTCTATCAACATTAGGAACATACAATCGATCTTGATAGTGAAATACATCATCTTTCCCTTGGGAGAAAATCTCTATCTTCTTTTCACCAACCAACTTCTTTAATTCAAACAATGACTGGTTTAGATCTTGTTTTGCTTTGACATCAACAACCATAGAAGATTCAGTTCCATTTTGATTATGAATGCTATCATCATTAGAATCAGACAACCTAATATCCAATCTAGCTAAATGGTGCACATCCTTCACAAACTCTCTCTTGCCCTCATCAACATAAACCACACTACCTATATATAGTCTACTAAGGGCGTTAACTGCAACATTTGCCTTGCCTGGATGGTATTGCACACTCATGTCATAGTCTTTAAGAATTTCCAACTACCTTCTCTACCTCAAGTTTAGGTCTATTTGGGTGAACACATATTACAAACTCTTATGATTGGTAAACACATCAACATGGACCCCATAAAGATAGTGTCGCCAAATCTTCAAAGCAAACACCATGGCCGTTAACTCAAGATCATAAGTTGGATAATTTTGTTCATGCATCTTCAACTGTCTAGATGCATAAGCTATAACCTTGTCATGTTGCATTAGAACACAACCTAAACCAATATTAGAATCATCACAATACATCATAAACCTATCTAATCCATTCGGTAGTTGCAAAACAGGAGCCGATGTAAGTCAATCATTCAAAGTCTAAAAGCTTTTCTCACACTCTTCTGTCCATAGGAATTTAGACTTCTTTTGAGTGAACTTAGTCAATAGTGAAGGAATGGATAAGAAACATCTATAAACCTCCGATAATAACAGGCCAACCCAAGAAAACTTCGAATATCCAAAGTAGATAACGGTCTAAGCCAATTCTTCATCACCTTCGTCTTCTTTGGATCACCCTTAATACTATCACTGGATACCACATGACCAAGGAAGGTTACTACATGCAACCAAAACTCACATTTACTAAACTTGGAAAATGACTGCTTGTTCCCCAAAGTCTGAAGAACCAATCTCAAGTGATCCATATACATTTGTTCACTTTGAGAATAAATTAGAATATCATCAATGAAGACAACCACAAAGGTATCAAGGAATGACTTGAACACCCGATTCATGAGATCCATAAACACCGTCGAAGCATTAGTCAACACAAAGGATATCACCACAAACTCAGAGTGGTCATATCTAGTTTGAAAAGCCATGTTGGGGATATCACATTACCTTACCCTTAATTGATGATAACTGAAACAAAGATCGATCTTGGAGAAGTGAGTAACAACCTGTTATTAATCAAAAAAGTCATCAATCCTCGATAACGAATACTTATTCTTTATAGTCACTTTATTCAACTATCGACAATAAATACATGTCTAAAGTGACCCATCCTTCTCACAAATAAAATAGGAGCAACCCATGGTGATATACTTAGCCTAATAATTCCCTTCTCAAACAAAGCCTTCAACTAATCTTTTAACTCCTTTGTCGGTGCCATCCAGTAAGGAGGAATGAGGATAGGTTAAGTATCAAGAAGAATATCTATTCCAAAATCTACTTTCCTTTAGGGAGGAACACCATGCAAATTATCAGAAAAGATCTGTGAAAAACTTATTAACCACCATAATCGATTCAATGGTAGGAGACTCTGACACAATATTTCTAACCCTCACTAGATAATAGATGCACCCCTTAGAAATCATTTTCTAATCCTTAAGATAAGAGATAAACTGACCTTTAAAGTGGAGTCATTACCCACCCAATCAAGAACAGGCTCCTTTGGAAATTGGAATTTGACCTTTCGGATCTTACAATCTATGGAGACACAAAAAATATGTAACTAATCCATCCCAAGAATGACATCAAAATCAACCATTTCAAGGTCAACAAGGTCACAAGGAAGGTTGTTATTCATGACTGAAATAAGGAAACCTCATGATCCCAATAAACACTCACCCCCATGATTTCTACCACACTCATTCTACTTAGGATTAGTCTTCCTATCCTAGTCACTCTCTTGGTTTAGACCTTTTCCCCATTAAAGATGTACACTTCCACTACCACCACTAGAGTTGGAGAATCTACCATCAATATAGAACCTCTAAAAATGCCCCGTTATCATTTTCTTGAGTGTCTTTCGTTTAATCTATTCGGCGTATGTCATGAGTCTAGAAATGTTCATCTACCTAATAAGAATAGTCTTGCGGCAGTATTTGATAACCAAGTTAGAAACATTCGAGACAAACTTGTGCATTCTAGCATGGAGGTCAGCCACTAGTTAGGAGCATACTTTGAGAGCTTAGTGAACTTAAGGGCATACTCCCTCATAATCATTCCTCCTTGCCTAAGGTTGATGGTTGATTTAACCTTCCTAAGCTTAAGAGGGAAGAAACAATTCAGAAAAGCAAATTTGAACTCCTTCTAATTTACTCTATCATCACACACTCTCAGTCAACCATTGAGTGTACCATACTTAGGCCACTCCTTTCAATTTATAGGCAGCCAACTGAACCTTCTCTTTTAAATACACCACTCCCTTCAATTGATAGGCAGCCAACTCAACTTTCCTTTTTGAATACACCCCTATAATAGCCAATACTTTATGGATCTTATCAATGAATTCCTAAGCATCCTCATCAACTTTGGAACTATAGAAATATGGAGGATTCATCTGGGCAAAGTCTCTCACCCTAGTAGTTGGGATAGGTACATGAGAAGGAGGAACAACTTATTTATCTTGGTTGGTCATAACCTGGGGCAATATGGAAAAGGTAGTCCAGAACTCAACATGAGTAATTGTCTCTTCGAGAGTCTCTTGAGGAACTTGGTCCTCATTAACAGGAGGTTGTCTAAGATGAGGTGTTGTCCTTTGATGCATCATTTGTAAAAGCATCAAAGAACATTCATTAGATTTTGGAAACCTTAGGACATGTTCTACGACATGACATGAATCATGATGAAGTGATACATTTCCTAAAATGTCATGTAGCCTCCTACTCATAGATATGGTGCACTTAATATCCATTAATAAGACTTTACTTTACGTGGCATGTTAGACTCCGAAGATCATTTCAAAACCTTAGTACTCTGATAGCAAGTTTGTCACGACCTAAGCCTATGGCCAAGTCGTAACAGAGTGAATGAGATTCCCTAAGGAACCTCAAACTATCCCCTTAGTATATAATCAAGCCTTCAACGTAAATCAAAGAAGAATTCATAAGCAGAAGCATAAACTTATCATAACTCATAATGTAAGGAAGATAATCGCATAAGAGTGTACAAGTCTGAAACAGAATAAAAAAATAGGTCTAATAGATGCCTATAATTATGACATAAGATGGGGGCTTAGAAAGACTTGGCTTACACTAAACATAAAGAAAAGTTATATCTAGTACATAGACACGACAAGAAAAGTAAGATAGATGGTCTTGTCCTCGAAGCATGAGGACTCACCCAATTTGAGTCATCAAAGTATCTAAATCTAACTATGGGTATGGATAATAGGATTACCTCCACCTGTATTATAATACAATGTAGGCATAGAGTATGCATCACTATGTTTAAATGTACAAAGTATGCGGATATGCAACGTAAAGGAAATATAACGAAAACCTAAATGACAATGTCACATAATAACCATAGTACATAAATAGCTACAATTATGTGAAATTAAATATGTTTATTTCACTATGAGTTCCTACGTATCATCATGATTCTATAGAATTAGTCATTATCCATACACGCTTGCATTCATACAGTCATTCTTTGCTTGATTATATAAAGGGCGAGTTGTGCCCATTCTCATCAATACACCATGTAAAGTGAGGGTTGTGTCTATCCTCATCAATACACATAGCTCATAACATAATTGTGTATAGGGAAGGTTGTACCTATCCTCATCTATATATTCAAATGGTGTAAAGGGAGGGTTGTGCCCATACTCATCAATACACATGAAAGCTTATACATGATTGTGCATAAGAAATGTTGTGCCTTTCCTCCTTTCTACATATAATTAGTGTAAAGGGAGGGTTGTGCCTATCCTCATCAATACACCCAATATCTTGTACATGGATGTGCATAGGGTAGGTTGTGCCCATCCTCATTTATGCACAAAAAGAGTGTGAAGGGAGAGTTATGCCCATCCTCATCAATACACACATGATCCATATATGATGATCTCAAGAGAAAGTTGTACCTATCCTTATCATTACACCATAAGTCATACATGATAGTGTTTACACACTTATACTAGAAGTCATATTGCATTACATTCATGTAATTCTTGTTTATGTAGAAGTCATGTTTATATCATCTTCAAATCATGCCGTATTAGTACCCAAACTCATGCACTACTCATGTTTTTAGATTCATGCTCAATTCATGTTCATATTCATCCAATCAAGCGCAAACTAATTTCATGTTCATAGATTCATACTCAATTCATACTCACATTCTAAGTAGATTCATGCTCATAGTCAAATTCTAATGTAAAAGCCTAGTTCATGCATGATAATATATGAGATGTGATAGTAAAACATGGGTACATCAAATTTATATCTAAAACATGATAATAAAATGAAAACATGTATAATACATTAAGAAATAAACATTTGAATTATACTGGAATTAACCATGCATAAAAATTCATAGTTCATAAGGACATGCAAGTTCAAATCTCATGAAATTCATATAAATCAATAGGATAAGACTTGATTCATGCCTAAATAATCATTTCAATACAACCTACATCATAATTCTATCAATTTGAAGTCAAAACATGAAAATTATACTTGGATCATACTTTAAAATCATGAAAATAGATGAAGAGATTTGGGCTCCAAGGTTGGAATGAGATCAAGGATGAATCCCACATACCTAATGCTTGAAAACAAAGATAAAAGATGAAATAAACTTAAACTTGAAAACCCCAATTGAATCCTTAGCTTGAATCCTCGAATTTTAAACTTGAGGAATTTAGGACTAGAATTCGAGAGATTAAGTGTTAGACATGCATGAGAGTTTATGAAATGAGTAGGGACTAATTAGGGGTGTAAAGGAGTGAATAAAAGTCTCAAAAGGCTTTGAGGTTGGTGCTAATTACTGAAAAGACCCACTTAAAATAAGGCATAAAAGTGCCATATGTGCCCTGCATGACACCCCCTACTAGTCGTGGTATGCACCACATATGGGACAATTGTGCCAAAACAGTGGGGGCCTTGTGAAGGGCACCCTTCACGAGAGACACCACAGCTTGTGGTGTGCTCCACAGACCGTTATGTGCTCCATGGTGGGTACACCTTCAAGGCTCCTTCAATGTAGCCTAGGAACAACCACAAAAGGGGCTAAGGTCACCTCCACGATGCACTTCACGGGTCGTGGAGGGGTCCTTTGAGGGAACTCTTGGCCAAAAACCTTTCAAATTGATTTTTCAAGAAATCTTATGACCTTATGGAGTTCAGGCACTTACAACTGCAGATGAAACCTTCCAAATGAATTAAAAGAAGTAGGTCAATATGTATCGACTCCATAGAGGATAATGATCCACTAGAATTAAAATCTACTAAGTCCAGACCTTTCACTGTAGAAGAAACCTCTTAAAAATAAATTAATAAGATGTTTCTAAGTATCCCTATATTGACTTCCATCATAAAACCACCATAGAACATCTTTCAAACTCTCTGATAATCTAAGAACACTCCAAGTCTAGAAAAAATTCAATCTTAATCACCAAAGTGCTCAATATCGCAATTATGAATCACAAGAGCCATAGAAAATGGGATTATGAATCAAAGGTCATCGAAGCTGAGTTGTCATCTAGCTAAGGCTTGGCTCTATCATATCTGAATCTGTTACGTCAATCTACGAGGAGCTAAGTTATATAGTATGACATCAGACTAAGTATAAGGCCTATCGACTCCAAAATGTGAAAGCCTATGGAAAGACTAGTCTAAGACTAGACTAAGGCCAAACATACTCAAATCAATGATGGAAACCAAATATTACACATGCCACAAGATAAGGGTGATCAAAACACAAGAACAAGTTGTACTCAAAATACTCGAAAAATAACCTAAGGCATGGATTCTAGATAATTTAGCATGATCAACTAGCTACCTACCACAAATTCATACAACTAAACATACAATTACATATTTAAGTTCAACCTAAGGACTAGAAGTTTTAGCCTACCTAAAAATAGACCACCTACGCTTTAAATCATAATACTGGAGTTTTTCTATTCAATATGGCTTCAAAATGTTGTCACACTATCAAAAACAGAATTATAATGTCAATAGAATTATTTAGACACTAAAAATATGTAAACAGAGATGAATCAAAATCTGAGTCCAAAATACAAATATGAGATCTACACTAAAAAATCTATAATTAACTTTGGAAAAAGTCCTAATTAGCTCCCTAAACTTGTATCACAAAATGAAACACAACTCAAGGCTCAAAACAGCCCTAACAAGCCTCTTAAAAAATAACTTTCATTAAAGCTAAACGAACGAAGGGTTGGCAACCCTTTTAGGTCCAAAATTACCTCAAGCAATGATCCCTTAACAATCTCCAAATATTTTATCACATTCACATGATCATCTCAAATGCATAAGACTTGAAATCACGACATCTAAGGGATAAGAAATATCTCTTCACGAATGCTGTCAAAGGCCCGCAAACACGAATGCTAAAGAACCAAAGGGTCGCGATCATAGCCTATGAACTCGAAGGCCAAGCAGCTTGAGCTTTTGTCAACATGACCAAGGTGTCTTATAAATGCGAAGGCCAGCACATGGATGCCCCATCTGGATGTATATCAATTGGTTTTGAATCAATGGGTGCTTGGGATTCGTTTAGGATCCCATATGCATAAATGAATTATGCTATCCTATCGAATTTGACATTTCATACATAACAACAAGGTCAGAATTTTCAATGGACATTGTTTTGATGTAGGTTCCACCTTTTCATATGTATAGAGCCTACTACATACTCCCAAGATTTACCAATAGCTGAGAAATGGTCTTCTACAGGTCTGGTGCCATAGTAAGTGTGACTAGTGGTTGTGTTGGTCCTATCCCCATTGACTGGGGAGGAAGGAGTAACACAGTACTCCTATGCTTTCGTCGTAGCCTTATCTCAAATAATAATTATAATATTCTTTCTATATTATTAGTAATTTACTTAAATTTATCGGTAAAATTATTAAAAATTTTACTTTTATTTATTTTTATAGTAATAAAATTATAAAATTGAACATACATGAAATATATATGCCCTAGGCCCATGATACTCATTCTCCATGTTTCGAGTTTTATGCCTCAGCCCGTACCCACAACTTTTGAAACACTGCACCGAAGAAAAAAGATTAGTTGAATTTATGACTCTAATGATGATTTTGGTATGAAAGAAAATGTTTTCATGGAAATTATTTTCACAGAAAATATTTTTTTGAAAAATATGTTGGTTTCTAACTTATTTTCTCATGTTTGATTAGTGAGCAAAAAATATTTTTCAGAAAATAGTTTTTATTGTTCAGTTAGAGAATGACAATATATTTTTTTAGAAAGTATCTTTTATTATCGGCTAAAGAGTTGAAAATATTTTTTAGGAAAATAGTTTCTAACATGAAAATCAACCGCGATTCAGGAACTAACCTCAACACCTGATGCGAGACTCAACTCAGTTTTGACTCAAGATTTGACTTTAAAACTTAGACTCGATCCCCACTTTCAAATTGAAATTCGACCCGTACCCGACTCTAGATATAACTTTTAAATAATTTAATTTTTTTGGGGGGTGGGGTGTTTGAAGGTAGAAATAGAGTAAAAAATAATTTTTTAAAATAAATTTTTAAATTTTTG
>JAOTQJ010106569.1:0-11279 GCA_025642045.1 Solanum sejunctum | reverse complement strand
AAATAAGGAAGATTTATGAGTCTTCCCACGGTTAAGTCCTTATTTTATTATTTATTTCTATATATTTTAATAGTCAATATTACAAATATAATTAATAAGAATTTCAAGAAAAATAATGAAAAAATAATTTTGTCTAAAAAAGAGTCTTTTAATGAAGGACAAAAAGTTTAAATAACATTTTTAAGTACCTTTACGCTTTTAATATAGTATATATATAGATATAAATAGATAGATGGATAGATAAAATGATATATGATATGATTTATAAAATATGTTAACCTAAAAACAAAGAATTATCTCAAATTTGATTATTGCCATCCGTTTATGTTAAATTACTATGAAGCTGGAGAGGATTACCTGCTCCTAGGAAATAGTCTCTCTACATTGTGAGATAGTAATAAGGTCTGTGTACATTCTATTCTCCCATACTCCACTTGCGGGATTTCACTGAGTATATTGTTGTTGAAGAGGACTACCTCAAAAAGAACGGGAGAAGAGTTATAATATTCTAACGTTACCCTTTTTCCGACTACCTTGTAACTGCACAGGCTTATTGTGAACATATTATGTCTCTAATTGGTATATTCCATTGTTTTGAGTTCCTTACTACACCGTTACTAAAATAATCTTTCATTTCTATTCTCTCATTTTGTGTTTTAGAAAGTTTTTGGGGCAATATCTATTTTTCTGGTCATGCATTGCCTTCTATGAAAAGTTGAAATAATGTTGCACAAAAAAGATGCATAACGCCTGCTGCTTTAACAAGGTGTGTAACTAATTCATAAAATTTGACCACCATCACCCCACTACCCCAAAATACAAGTTTGAAAGTCTAACCTAATTCCACAAACAAAAGATACAACTGTTGAGAAATATCCCTCGTACATGGAGGAGGTAGTGTCCAATTTTTTACTTGGACAATATTTAGGCCCCAAAACTATATTATTATCTTTAAGCCCAAATATATTTCATTTTGTCTTGATCCATTTTTATTTTCCTTTGTGTGGCTAACAAATGTAAATATGAGAGAAGGGCAGCAGTCAGAAAAACACAGCAAAGAGAAAAAAAATCAGATTAAAGCAGCAACTGAAAAGCAGAAAACAAAAGACAGCAAAAACCCTTCATTTTCACTGTTTTGGCAGCTGGTTTTCCTTTCGGATCGAAGGCTAAACGAAGTCTGTTCGTCCTCAAATTTTAGTATGTTGTTCCTGACACTCTCTTCTTCAACTCTAAGAATCAGTTTTTCGTTTTGATGCCCGGAAGGTCATTTTCTTGCTGCATTTTTCATACCTGCATTTTTGGAATTTTTACTCCATTTTGGTGAAATTGTTGATTGTTGTTTTGCCAAGAATGTTCCTTGATAATTGTATTTGCCTCTAGTGTTTACTAGAGAGGAGAACTTGTTGTACCCACTTGGTTCTTAGTGATTAGTGGAAATTTTCGGACTGATGTTGAATGGTCCCGTGATTTTCTCTCCAATTTAGGATTTCCACGTAAATTGCGTGTCCGCTAATTTATTTACGCTGCTTTTACTGCTGGAAATTTTGGAGCTTATTGTGCCTTGTCATTCATCTTATTTATTTGGGGGAAAAGATTTTATTACGCTTTCATTTGTGTTTCGTTGTTACTTTTCCAACAACAACTACCTATACAAGTTTATCTGCCATAGATAAGTCCCTAGCAGCTTTATTAGCTTCTTCGTACACATGGTAAATTGTACAAGTTATACTTTCGATCAATTTGAAAATTTCTTCCAACAGGAACTTTTATGCTTCCTTTTGGCTCAGGGTGACCATTGACATACTGGACAAGTATAACATTATCCGACTCCACTATCAACATTTCTACCTCTGTCTTTCCTTTCGCGCATCTGACTAATCCATTCCTCAAAGCCTTCAGTCCAGAAATTACATCGTCTTCAGTATCAATGGTACCATTATACATACCTAAACAAGTTCCAGTTTCACCTTGGAAGATGCCACTATATCGTCCTGGTAGATTACCTTTTGTACCGCTTCCATAAATCTTTAGCTTAATCCAACCTGTAGGAGGAGGAGCTGAGTTACATCTCAAATGACGAGGCCCATGATAGTTAGCAAAATATTGCGCCCGTTCCAGACTAGATAAATCGGTTTCCAATATGTTTTCCATAACTTCTTTTCAAGGGACCTACAAGATAAAAAACCTAGAAGTTAAATCATTCACATGCGTAAATAAAGGAAACAATTATACAGAAATGATTTCAACGATATACTATAATTGATCGCACCTTTGGTTATCCGACCAATATTTGTCATTTTTCTGTATCGTAAAGTTTTAGTTTCTGAAATAAAAAGATATATTTAGTGCAAGTATTGTGAGATCACGAACCCATAAACTTGAATGAAGATAAAAAGAAATACAGTACCAGGTAGGCAAGTTTCCAGGTCAATATCGGAACCTATATCAAAGAAATGCCAAGCGAATTCTGAGAACACATCCGTCCATATCATATCATAGCTTATTTTTTAGTTCAATCTCTGTTGTGCAGGGGAGAATACTCTTTAAACGTTGAATTGTTTCTATATGAAACTTCTCTGGATGAATACGGGGCAAGGAGCTGTGAAATGAGTTTGTCAATAGAAACAATTGTTTGATACACGAAGTAGACCAGTTTGCTCCCAACAGGTTGCCGATAAGAAAATAACAAGGACAGGGCATGTAGAACAATGTTGGTCTTCGGACTGTCCTCTTACACTTTTTCATCAATACTCAATACCTAGTTTCTTGAAAACTATGATACATCTCAGGATCGTATATTTCTTTATTGCCAATCCAATTGGAAAAATCTCGTTTTAGTAGGAGAATTTTCGCAAGCTGAAACTGTGAAGCAAAATAGCATTCGATGCTTCCCAAGGCAAAGATTACCACCTGAACATGTGAATGGGAGCCTAAAACACGAAACAAGTATTGTTGAAAAGTTTCATTCTGTTCGAGATCTAAGTGCATTTCAGCATACAAATTTGAGTTCTCAACGTTTTTCATCATTAGTTCAATCTCATTAAGTAACCTTTCAGCCTCATCTTGTATCTGAAAATCAATATCACACTCCATATTCTTTCTGTAAATTCAGCTTCGCACCCCAAGTCCAGATTTAAACACTATCTGAAGCAATTAATAATAAAAATTATTATGAACCTGCAAGTGTAAAATCAAAGTACAAAGTCAGTAGCAACAAAAATGCACAGAACGAAAAGCTCTTTTAAGCTCTATTTCTTCCATTTAGGTGTGTTCTTCTATTCTTAAAGTGTTACGAGGTCTGTATTTTAGGTGGATACTCTTACGAATTAACAAGTAATTCAATTGAGCAACTATATAGTTATTCTACTGGACTTCAAATGAATTAAGAAACAACATAAAGAACTTCCAAGTCTACCTTTTTAACAACAACAACGTACCCAGTGGAGTCCCACAAGTAGGGTCGGGAGAGAGTAAAATGTAAGCAGACCTTACCACTATCACATGGAGATAGAGAGTCTGCTTCAGAAGACCCTCATTTCAAAAATATCATCCCAAAAGTAGAAAATACTAGATATGAAACAAAACAACTAGAGTGGATAACAAATGATAATTCATAAAAATGATAATAACAACACAATATATAAAGACTCGACTACCTCAACTAACCTATAATAACCCAAGGCCAGATAACATCCTACCCCTACCAGTCTAACCTTCTATCCTAATACGTGATCACCACTTCTTTCTATCTAAGGTCATGTCTTCGGTCAGACGAAGCTATGTCATATTCTGTCTAATCATCTCACTCAAATATTTTTTCAGTCTACCTCTATCCCTCTGTTTAACCCCTAAATCCAACCTCTCGTATCTTCTAACAAGAGTATCAACACCTCTTCTCTGTATATGCTCAAACCATCGTAGTCTCGCTTCTCTCATTTTGTCTGCCACTAGGGCCACCCCTAACTTTCAGTACAAAAATTTTTTCTTACCCTATAAATATATGTATATAATTCTTTAAATTTGGCACGCAAAATTTATATCATTTTTAGTTGGAAAAATATGTTTTTCCTTACAATTTTACCAAATAATACAGTAGTAGTTGACCGTCCGCTCATACACATAAGCAGCAAAAGCACAAAAATATTCTTAAAAGTTCAAATTACCATCCATCTAAATGTCGGTGTTTGCAACAATTTTTAAAGTGCTGAAAATTGATTATAATCACAAATAAAATATCGTTAAAAAAAGATTTTATTAATAGATATTTGTGAGGCAACTCTGTCTAGCTTTTGATTCTTTTCTCAAAGATTTTATTAAAAGATTTTAGTTTATTAAATAATCTGTATCATAAGCTAAAAGTGGTAGATTGATTAGATCGAGTTAGTGGTTATAGGTTCAAAATCCCTATTATTTATGAGGAATAGAAGGGTTAGGTCTTGAATTGTATTAGGGTTGGCAGTGGGATAATTAAAAGGCTGGTATCATGTTACATAGTGGTGTTTCTGATAAAACTGGAACAGTAAAAGCTTGTGGTTAAAAGATTAGGTGGTGCAGTCCCTTATTGCATATTTGCTCCTGAAGGTTTACTTTATATTGTGTGGTGAATTTTGGATTGATCGATAATGCCTATCAGTATGTGTTGTTTGTACAAATGCTATTCTTGCCATACCTTTTTCAGGTATAGCCTGATTGCAGAATTGGTAATGTTTCTTAGGCGAAGATGATGACTACCTCCAACAACTTCTATCATTCCTTCTATATGGTGGGAGCTGTATCATTATTTTAGCTGTACTTCTATTCTTAGAGAAGCTCTTGTACATGCTTAGACCGGAATCTTTGGGGGTGTTATACACTTTTTGTTTTCTAGAGACTTAAATTGGGTTTGAACCTTATACTTGATATATTCAAGACCACAAGTCAAGTCAAGAAGTCGAAGATAGACAACCTCAATAGATAGCATGAATTATTCATAATGAAAGAAGAAGAGACTATTCAAGACATATACTCACTACGAGAGATAATTCCCGAGTGTCCTTTAAGAATTATGGGAAAGAAAAGAGGAAGCAATTACCGAAGCTTGTGATTTTGATATATTGTCCATGGACGAACTTGTAGGAAATCTCAAAACTTATAAACTAAAGAAGAATAAAAAAAAAGATAAAGGGAATAAGAGGAGAATTTGGCCCTTATGACTAAGAGGTTTCAAAGGATGTAAAAAAAAAACTCAAGAATTTCAAAGAAAAAACTCACAAAAGATAACTGAGAAGAACTTAGGAAACAACTACTTCATAAGTGTGGAAGTCCATATCACTTCAATAAGTTCTGTCTAATGTGAAGTTTAGAGCACAAAAAGAAAAAACTAGGAAGGCAGATGAGACGATGATGATAAGTTGGACTTGATCGAAATAGCTGATTCAGAGGGAGAAGAGAATGACACTCAACCAATAGAAACCATTATGGTGCTAATGGCAGGATCAGACTCTGAAGCCGAGGAAGAAGTGAAACAGTCAAAGGTAAAAATATTTCACATTAAATAAAATCTTCATGCCTACTCTAAAAAACTAAAATCCTTACCCTCTGTACTAATTGATGCATACTACTCAATTAGCTCAGAAAAGAATGAATTATTGAAAGATTATGCATTATTGAGACTAGAGAATGAGAGTCGAGAGAAACAAATTAAGGGCCTTCACGAAAAATTCAATGATCTAAACTCCTCACAATTAGAAAAAAAATATAAAAGCTCATGCTCACATAGCTCCAGAAGAAAAATTAAAGACTCTAAACAATAATGTATAGTCTACGTCTAAAAGGAATGAGATCCTTCATGAGGAACTTCATAAGGCAAAGCTAAAATTGGAGAATAACATGAGATAGACTAGATCCTCCGAAATGTTAGACCAAAACTAGAAAAGCCAATCCTCAAAGAGACATGTAATAGGGGTTGATAAAGAAAAAAAAGCTAACATAAATGAAAATAAAAAGAAGACTTTTTGTACTCGTTGTGGTCAGCTATTCACTAGAGCCATCTATGCAATAAGAAAATATAGCTTTTGAAAATAATTTAATTTTTATAAAGAGGCAGAAACATGAGGAAAGGCAGTGTTGGAGTACAGTGGTAAAAGTTGCTAGGTTGGTGAAAAGGTGACTCCCATATCTGCCCTCATCGTACCAAAGGACCAATGGAACTTCAGAAGCTCCCTCGTGTGTATACTAAAGGGAGCATTTCACAAAGAAAAGAAGTGATTTTAAGAATCAAGAATTGGCAACCCAAAAGAGTGAAGTCCACTTTGTCTTATTCTAAAGGATACGACATCAATACTAAGAGACCTAATAGAGTGAGTCTGTAAAGTCTTTTAGTTAATGTTGTGTCTTGTGTTGATAATCTTGTAAGATCAACTTCCTGATATATAAAGGAGTCTTGGTCATTGATTGTATGTGTGTTTTGGATTCATGGTTGGCTGTGACTGTGAATCTGTTGGTAGAAGTGTACATAAACTAAGTGTAGTTGTGTTGTAGGCAGTTGGATGAGTGTTAAAGCTCTAAGTCTTGTAATAGGTGTGTCAAGCAAAGGGATGGAGAGGGGTAGTGTGATATTGCCCTTGCATCTTAGTGGAAGTTTGTGTTTTGAAAATCCTGTGTGATAGGCTGTCATTGGTTCTCGCTTGAGCAAGGAATTTTTTCACATAAAATCTTGTGTTCTTACTGTTTACTTGTTATTTATTTCTTATACTATTATTGTGTTGCGGGACCCGGTCCCGGACGCATACCCGACGACAATAATATGGATAAAAAAGATACTACTGAGGTCAAAATCTGCACCCAAGAGAATACCAATGCCTTCAACCACCTAATTGTTCTATACATTGAGATGAATATGTAAAACAAGGAGGAGAAAATTGGAGAAGCACAAAATCAAATCAAGAATTAAATCCCGTCCCCTAATTATGAGAATACTCAACACCATAATTTCTAGTATTTTTCCCATGACTTTTTAAAAATCAGAGTGGGTTCATAAAAGGGAGAGTACTCTCGAAAAAACATACTGTTATCTAAAAAATCATCAATGATATTAGCAAAACTAACAAGGGTAGCAATGTGGTGATTAAAATCTTCGTGAGAAAAGTATATAGTTGAGTGTTTTGGGAATATTTGAATAGTATTCTCAAGAAACTAGGCTTTGAAGAACAATGGACTAACCTGATTCACTAATTAAGCAAGTGACGAAACAATACCCACAAATGAAACATAACGATATATCTTAGCTACAAACATGGCTAAAGCTACTATTCAAGCTGCATACCTAAATGAAAAATATGTCCACACTTTAACTTTGAAATGGACATGTTATGATTGTCGTTAACCACCTCCAAGCAAATGGAGCAATCCGGAGCATCCATGCTATTAATGGGAAATGAATAACTAGAAAAAAATTGGAGACAGAAAAGAGTTTGAGATTGTAGATTCAGTTTTGACAAGTTTGATGAATAAGCGTATGCAGTTTGCATGCTTGTTCTCTAAAGATTTGTTTGATAAATAAACAGATCTTTAGAGAACAAGCATGCAAACTGCATACGCTTATTCATCAAACTTGTCAAAAACTGAATCTACAATCGCAAACTCTTTTGAATCTCCAATTTTTTTCAGTTATTCATTTCCCATTAATAACATGGATGCTCCGGATTGCTCCATTTGCTTGGAGGTGGTTAATGACAATCATAACAGGTCCATTGCAAAGTTAAAGTGTGGACATGTTTTTCATTTAGGTTTGCAACTTAAATAGTAGCTATAGCCATGTCGAGTAGCTAAGATATATATTTGTTATATTTCATTTGTGTGTACTATTTCATTACTAGCTTAGTTGCTTAGTGAATTAGGTAAGTCCATTGTTCTCCAAAGCCTAGTTTCTTGAGAATACTATTCAAGTATTCCCAAAACACTCAACTATATACTTTTCTCATGAAGAGTTTAATCACCACATTGCCACCCTTGTTAGTTTTGCTTATATCACTGATGATTTTTTGAGCTAATAGGATGTTTTTTCGACATTAATCTCCCTTTTATGAATCCAGTTTGATTTTTAGAAATAATCATGGGAAAAATACTAGAAATTATGATGTTGAGGATTTTGGAAGACAGATTGTAGAGGCTTATGGGTCTAATATTTGAAAAGCTTCAAGGAAGATCAATCTTGTAATTACCTCAAAGGTCATTTTTAGCATTCTCAACAAAATTATCGTTTTGCCCTTCTCAAAAGTTGCTTTTGGTCATTTATGGTTGAGTTTAAAAGTCGAATTTTGAAAATTGTAATAACGTCGAAGGTCATTTTTGGCATACTCAACAATATTACTATTTTACCCTTCCCGGAGTTCTAAAAATTATTGTTTTTCCCTAAATTATTTCTAAAAATTAGACTGGGTTCATAAGAGGGAGACTAATCTCGAAAAAATATCCTGTTAGCTAAAAATATCATCGGTGATATCTGCAAAACTAACAAGGGTGGCAATTCAACTCTCCATCATCTTGGGAAAATCTACGGCAAAGAAAAGAAGTCAACTTCTATGCCAAACTATTGGAGACAAGAAATCTATTTTAAAATGGCCTTCCTAGTTTTGATAGCCATCAACAATAATCTCTACTGATGACACAATGGCACAACGGCACAACTAGGCATTACCCTTGAATGCTAATGCTACTATAGCAATACTCCTCGTTAAACAACAAATCTAAAGGGCGTACAATACCTCTTTTGTCAAGGTGACTTCACAAGGAGTATCTATAGTTACTACATTGGTTTGTTAGGCGTAGAAACCAAATTGAAGGCAATAACCTCAAATTGACACTTCTTAGTTAGTGGAATCATAAATACACCAATCACATCACCAACTTCTTCGCCGAAAAAACCTTAAGTTATTTGCTGGGAACCCTGAAAATAAGATATTTTAATACATTTGAAGGAATTAGACCCTCATTGTACATAACCAACACTAATATCATTAAGTTTATTTTGCAGGTGACTCACAAGCATTTCAATAAAATTAATATTCAGGGAACTTAGAGGAGTATATGTAAAGAAATTCAAGCTAACATTTATCAAGTTGATAAAATTCCAATAACATGGATCAAACCCTAGCCTTCAAAAGTAAGACTAAACATTGATGGTAGTTGCTCCAACATCAAAGTCGAGAAGGGAAAAAAAAAGACACCAAGAGGGATACTTCATCTATGCCTACTCCATCCTTATTGAACTAGCACGAGCAACCAAGTAGAAGCGAAAGATTTTACTCAATAGTCTGAAATAGTGCCCAAGAAAATGAATAGAGATGGTCGTAAGAGAAACAAACTCCTTAATTGAGTCAACCAAGTGATATCATGTATTAGGCATTCGAGCTAACCAAGGGTGAACATGTACCAGGCATGGTACCTGTACTAAGTGAGTTATGGTACCTGTACCAAGTGAGGTTATCTTATATCAGGTATGGTGCTCGATGATGTGCTGTCAAAATACAACACATTTGATGCCTAAAACATGGGATTTTGCGTGTCTTTTATGCGACTTTTTATGGGTTTATTGTGTTTTTATGTTGTTTTTGCAGAAAATACAGGTTGGATTGATTTTGGGAGAAAGTTATAGAGTTTGCTGATATTCAGGACATACAAGCCACACTGCGAGCCATAGCCTAAGCTACGAATTGTAGTGTGCCCTCGTAGGCATTTGCAGTGTTAAAAATACAAAATCTGAGTTTTTGAAGGTCAACTTTACGAGGCCCAGCTACAATTCATAGGACCCACTATGACTCATAGGAGGAAGACTCGTAGCCATTTTTAGTGTTGCTGAAAATTGGACCAAGAATTGCAAACATAGACTACGAAAAGGTACTATGAGTTGTAGACCAGACAATGACTCGTAGGTGTAAACCGTAGCAGTCAAGTCCAAAACGCCAAGTGCTGACAACAAAAGCCCTATTACGACTCGTAGGTCACCCTACGAGTCATAACTATGAGCCTTAACAACCGTCGACCAGATTTTCTAATTATTTTAAGGACCTTTTTGTAAATAGTATAAATAGTATATGTTAGGGTTTTAGAAAAAAAGTTTTTAGATCTTTTCATTATTCTGGATACAACACTTAGATTTTAGAGAGGTTTTAGAGTAGGAAATTAGGGTTTTACTTTGGAGATCCAATTTGGAGATTGGAATCACTTGTAATTCCATTGATTATCCAAGCTTGTGAATCCAAATTCAAGGGTCGTTTATTGTTCTTCATTTTCCTTGAGTAATTTCTCGACTATACTTGTTTCATTCATTGTTTGTTTTCTTTCCCAAGCCATGAGTAGCTAAACCCCCACAACTTGGGGTTGTGGAAACCAAGAGTAGCTAGTTTGGAAAACTCGGATTATTTGCAATTCTTAAGTTGGGTAATTTTATGTACTATCCATTTTTTTTATATTGCTTGTTGTTTGATAGTGGCCAGCATCAAACCCCACCTAGTGTCATGATCCCGATCAAGGAAGTGATGAATAGGAAAAGAAAATGGTGAAATGATTCGATTGATGTGTTCTCATCTAATCAACCAAACTCGGCCAAGGAGAGGTTGACTAGGACAATAGTTAACAATTAGTTTGGCACACTATGGTAGCCGGCCAAGCACCACAGTGAAATTCGACCTTCGCCTTCAGAAGAGGGTTAGAAGAATCTAAGTTACCGTCCTACATGAGATGTCCTAACTTAGGTTCTGTTATTCGGGGTGTTTGAGTTAATGAATCATGGGGAACACAATTTCCCAAGTTGCTCCCCAACTTGATTGTCTCTTTGCTTTGTTAATGTAGTTTCATTTTCTCACAAATCATTGTAACCCCCCCTCCTCCCTCATTCTAGAGAATTGGGTTATTTGATGCTTAAAATGATTGTTGGTGAATCAAGGTGGAAAAACCCTATATTTCCATGGGATTCGACCCTAACCTATGGTTAGATTTTATACTTGATAACGATCGCTTTACTGGTGGAGTTGACCATCACTCGAGTTAACCAGCAATCACAAAAAACATGCATAATCATAATCATAATGAGACAACCACATTTGAAGTCATAAGTAAATCAAACAGGTTCATTGCATAAGATTATCACCATGAAGTTATTTCACATTCACCCTTTATTTCTTAAACATGCATTACACAAGTATTTCATACGGAATAGTCAACATGAAAACATACGCACACATGCATATAGGCACACATACACATAAACATGCTTTCACTTCTCGAACTAGTACAGGTCC
>JAOTQJ010106558.1:0-11280 GCA_025642045.1 Solanum sejunctum | reverse complement strand
TGTATGATACATTTGTTGGGCAGTTCTACCGCAGCGGTGACCTTGTCGGCCCGCATACATATGTGTATAGATATTTGTTGTATGCTGGGGTTGCTGTTTGTAGGTTTGGTTAGTCAGTAAAACAAAGAAAACTCTACCGAAATTTCGATAGATTCCTTAGCTATTATAGTTGAAAATTTGGTTTAGTATTTGTCTGGGTGCCCAATCGGTACTAATCACGATCCCTGGGTTGGGTCGTGACATCATATTTATTGTAAAATATTAGCAATATAGAAATATTAAAGTACAAAGGAAGATAAATGGAGTGCAATATAGAGAATACTATTTAATCTCATCGAGTGGGTATTACAAAGGGTAAATGATAACCTTATTTATAGGTTCAGAAATCACTCCAAAAGTCATAATATTAAATGTCACACTTAATAGATACATTCTTATCTAAAATGGTTCATAAAACTTAGGGAACATGTATACATGAATGTAAGGAGTTCATGTATTAACTAAATTGTCATGACCCAAAATAGGATCATGACTATGGAGCCAAATAAATTTC
Source organism: Solanum sejunctum (assembly GCA_025642045.1). Lineage (NCBI taxonomy): Eukaryota > Viridiplantae > Streptophyta > Magnoliopsida > Solanales > Solanaceae > Solanum > Solanum sejunctum. The sequence continues at coordinate 10,727 of JAOTQJ010106558.1, read as the reverse complement.
CAGACCCAAAATAAAATACATTTAAAGTGGAAAAACTCAATAGATAAAAATCATATCCCAAAACCTGGTGTCGCGAGTGTAGAGAGCATCTAGTACATAAACAAATGAATAAGTACATTATAGTCTTCAAACAGAAATAAAGACCATATAAAGGATAAATCTAATGGAACTCGAAGGCCTTGAGTTTCACCATTAGATCTAGTATGAATCGACTGTGCGAGCAAATTAACTACTACATGGGTAATCCTGATGAGAATCTGCAAGGGAGAAAGAAGTAGAGGTGAGTATACATAATATGTACCCAACATATTTAATCGACTGGGAATCAGAAATTGAATAAACTATGAAATAATTTAGGAACGCTTCCACATGCAACAGAAAAACCAGTCTAGCATCGGTGTCGTCAATTTATATAGAACGCGAATATAGTAAACATATAATATCAATTAAGTCAATCCAAAATAACGATAAGTAATACAATTATATGATATGCGATGCGATGCAAGGTGGAATCAAGACTGTCCCACAACCTATCGTATATAATCTCAATATATCAACTATCTTGCCACCTACTCGTAGTCAAGGACTCATGATAATAGTCTCCCTATATCAACTACCTTGTCACCTAAGTGAGCGTAGTCAAGGACTTATGATACGAATCATAATATATCAACTACCTTGCCACCTAAGTCAGCGTGGTTAAGGATTTATGATGCGAGTCACAATGTATCAACTACCCTGCCACCTAAGTGAACATGGTCAAGGACTCATGATACCAGTCACCATTCATAACTTTCCAAAATATCATGACACGAGGATACATGCAAGCAAAATATAATTATCGATGCAATATCTCTTTCAATAAGTATAATAATTATCAAAATTCTCCAAGTAGCAATAATATATTCACCCTCTTTATATATTTTGGGATATTATTCCCTTTAAAATTCTCCGTTACATTTTTAAAAAATTATCATTTCCCATCTTAGTCATGGCTCTCAATTTTATTTCCAATGTTATGTCAAAAGTACATATTTTTGTTCAGCATTTGAGCCATAATTGATACTTTTATTTATCTTTTTTGAGCATAAATTTTGTGAATTGAACTAAATAATGCGATTAACTTGTAGGATTAATTTGACATAAAAATGAAGAAATTTAAAACTAAAATGAATTAAAAGTAAAAAACTATGCAAGAAAATTCAAATAGGTAGCTTAATGGATTAAAGATAATATCATATTAATTTTTTTATATTTTATAAACTAATAGAGAGGAGTGTATTTTGTACCAAAAGGCACCTATATTATATCATGAACTATGAATAATTAAGATAATTTAATCATTTACATAATTTATGTTTGTGTCCAAACCCATTAACACGTGTTCAATTGGACACGTGTATGAGAATATATTTTACAAGTCAAAAAGCAATAAACTAACATGGCTATTAATTAATAATAATTTTTTTTTGAAAAAAATTCAAATTTTACATTACTAAACCCTTTTATTAATAAAAAGCATTATGATTGGTCCACAAAAGAGGTAGCGCGAAAGTCCACCAAGAGATAAAAATATAAAACTTTATTCTAAAGCAAACACAACTGGCAATTAATAATTATACTAAAAGTATTTTTAAGAAATAATATTTTATATTTGGATCCATTTTTTTGCATATTTAGTATGTGTACCCTTACTTCACTATATAATTCTTTATATATGTGTACAAAGATTTTTCTTTTGCTCATATACAGTGATCCATTTTGGGTTTTTACAAGTTCTCTTTTACTTATCTCATTTCTTCCATTAGCAAATAGTGAGCTCTTCTCTTCTTTTGGTAATTATACAGCGAATTTGTATTTAACCAACTAAATTTCACAAATACTTAAGTCACTACCTTCTTGGCAATAGTTGGAGCAACAAACTATATTAGTTTGATTTGTACTCAATTATTTTATGTTTTGGATCCCTCACTTTTATTAACAAGCTACAAAATATTTCTATCATAATTAATACTAATTAACAATCTAACAATTGGATAGGATTTTCATGTTTTTTTTTAAAATAACCTCTTATATAATTAAAGTTTTTCACATGAATATTATAAGAAAATTTTGTAAGCATGCTACGGGTTTATTTCATAAATTATATCATATGAATATTTAAGAACTCAATTCCAATCTCAACGAAGGATAGACAAACCTACCTCAATGCAGGAACTGCACAAATTGTATTTGTATAATTGTTGGTCACGAAATTCTCTTCTGTCTACGCTACTCCAAATTTTTCTTTCTTCTTAATGCTTAGTACCAAAACTAAAGAATATAAAGGGAAAAAAGAATGATGCATCATAATTGAAAAACAAACAATCATAATTGGAAGACACAGGTTGTAGTGCATGTATCTTTTTATCTTTCTTTTTCAAGTGGACAGGTGACCTTATGCATAATTGACACAAGATGTGGTGTATAATTATTATTATTTAATATTTACCACCTCCGATCCGATCATTACATAAATGAACAATTCACTCTTTCAATGTATTTATAACACTCCCCCTTGGATGTCCATAGATAATATGCCTCGTAGGAAAAATCCAGTGGGAAAAAGCCTAGTTAAGGAAAAAGAGTACACATATCTTGTAATATGCTTTAAGTGTTGCCTCATTAAAAACCTCACCAGAAAAATTCAATGGGACAAAACCTTGGTTAAGAAAAAAAGAGTACAGCGAGTGTCATACTCTCCCTGATGAAAATTTTATTTGATATCTTGTAGACGACGCATTACAATCTTATATCTTAGCTTCTCAAATGTTGACATTGAGAATACCTTAGTGAATAAATCTTCAAGATTATCACTCGAACGAATTTGTTATACATCAATATCACCTTTCTTCTGAAGATCATGTGTAAAGAATAATTTTGGTGGAATGTGTTTCGTTCTGTATCCTTTTATGAAGCCACCTTTAAATTGAGTTATTCAGGCGACATTGTCTTAAAATATGACCGTGGGTATTTTGACATCATTTTTAGTTTACATTTTTCTTGACAAAATGTATCATTGATCTCAACCAAACACATTCTCTACTTGCTTCATAAATTGCTATTATTTCAGCATGATTTGAAAAAGAAGCAACGACGGACTGCTTTGTAGATCGCCATGATATAGAAGTTCCTCCATACATAAACAGATAGCCTGTTTGGAGATCAAACTTTATCTGGATTTGATAAATAACCTGCATCTGCATAACCAACAAGATCTGCACAATCTTTGTTAGTATAAAACAAACTTATATCAACTATACCTTTCAGATATCGCAAAATATGCTTGATGCCGTTCCAATGCCTTCGCGTTAAGGAAGAACTATACCTTACTAGCACATTAACATCAAATGTTATTCAGGTTTAGTTGAGTTAGCAAGATACATAAGTGCTCTACTAGCACTGAGGTATGGTACTTCTAGACCAAGAAGTTTTTCATCCTCTTCTGGAGGATAGAATGGATCTTTATTTGCTTCAAGTGATTTGACAACCATTAGATTACTTAATAGATGTGCTTTGTCCATATAGAATCGTTTTAAGATTTTCTCAGTATAGACAAATTAACGAACAAAAATTTCGTCTGTTAAATGCTTAATTTGCAGACCCAGATAAAGTTTTATTTTTTTGAGATCTTTCATCTCAAATTCTTTCTTTAAATGGAGTTTCGATTGGATTTATATCATTAACATAAATAGCGAGTATTACAAACTTTAGTCCGACTTCTTAATGAAAACACATAGACAAAATGACATCATTTATATATCCTTTATTTATTAAGTATTCACTAAGGCAATTGTACCACATATGTCCTGATTGTTTCAGATCATATAATAATCTTTGCAATTTGACTGAGAATATTTCTCGAGACTTATACATGCTTCAGGCATTTTAAATCCTTTCGAGATTTTCATATAAATTTCACTTTCAAGTGAACCATAAAGGTAAGTTGTAACTACATCCATTAGATGTATTTCAAGATTTTCATGTGCAACTAAACTGATGAGATATCGAAAAGTTTTTCCATCCGTAATAAGTGAATATGTATCTTCATAGTTGACTTATATGTATCTTCATAGTTGACATTGGGTCTTTGAGAGAAGCCTTGTGTAACCAGATATGCTTTGTATCTTACAATTTCATTTCATATTTGCACAAAAATCCATTTATAGCCAACTAGTTTTACACCATCAGGGGTTTGGACTACAAGTTCAAATACCTCACACTTAGAGTAAATTCAACTCAAATTGAATTGCTTCTTTTCATTTAGGCCAATCATCTCTGCGTTGATATTCTTTGACGAATTTAGGCTCAAGATCCTCACTCTCTTACATGAGGTTAAATGTAATATTATATGCAAAAATATTATTCACTGTAATTTTCAATCGATCTAAATTTATCTTATCATTAGTACAACTTATTGGAAGTTCTTCATTCACTTGAGTCTCAATTTCACTGATTTCTTCAGGAATATCATAATTTCTCAAGTCTTGACCTTCTTCAGGAGGTTCTTTTATAGTATTATCTTTATTATTCTTTACGCTTCTCTTTCTAGGATTTTTATCCTTTAAACCCAATGGTCTACTACGCCTCAGGAGTGTTTGGGATTTAGAAGTTATGATACTAGCAGATGGTTTCTTTGGGACATCAATCCGGGTAGGCATATTCACTGTAGTGATATATGACTCAGTTATCCATTTTAAATCAGTAAATGCGTCTGACATTTGATTTGCTATTGAAGTGGATGGTCTTCTGGACCTCCTATTCACATATACATGTATGTGGATCAAAATGAGATACTAATGAGATTTTCCATGCAATTTCTCCAATTTCTCTTTTGAATTTCTTTTCTCTCCCCCTTAATTGCAGAAAAATTATTTTATCAAACCAACAATCTGCAAATCTAGCAGTATCTGTCAAAGGCTCAAGGTATCAAATCATAGAGGGTGAGTCAAACCCAACTACTTAATCTTCATACGCTGTGGTGGTGCTATAGGCATATCTGCCGCACAATCAAAAATTTGGAGATGAGCTATATTTGATTCATGACCAAATAGTAATTATGATGTAGAATATTTATTATAATTAGTTAGTCTGAGATGTACAAGTGGTGCTTAATGTAAGATAGCATGCTCCCACACGGTAGTGGGTAATTTTGATTTTATAAGTAGTTGTCTTGCCATCAATTGTAGTCGCTTAATAAATGACTTTGCAAGGCCATTTTGAATATAAACACGAGCTACCGGATGTTCAATTTTTATCCCAATTGATATATAGTTATCATCAAAAGCTTGGGATGTAAATTCTCTAGCATTATCTAGACAAATAGATTTAGTTGGATAATCTAGGAATTGCCCCTTAATATTATTATTTGTGCCAGTAGCCTCGCTATTGCTAGATTGCGGGATGATAAAATGGACACGTTAGACCACCTTGATGATGCATATATTAGAACCATAAAATATCTGAACACTCCACTAGGTGGGTAAATAGGTCCATATATGTTCTCATGTATACGTTCCAAAATTTTACGAATTCGATGCCAACCTTCAGGGTCTATGGTCTGGCAATTAATTTGCCTTGTTAACTAGCAGCACATGAAAATTCGTCATTCATAAGAATCCTCAGGTTCTTTAATGGATGACCAGTTGAATTTTCAAGAATTTATCTCATCATTATTGATCCAGGATGACCTACTCGATCATGCCATAGCTCAAAAGTTTTTGGATTAGGGAACTTCTGATTTACGATCAGATGTGCTTCAATTGCACTAATTTTTGCATAATATAGGCCAGACGATAAAGTTGGTAATACTTTTAAAATATATTGTTAGCCTGAGACACTTTTGGTTATACCAAGGTATTCAATATTCATTTCATTTAGTGTCTCAATATGATATTTATTTTTGCAGATATCCTTAAAACTTAGAAGATTCCTTGGGGATTTAGAAGAGAAAAATGCATCTTTTATACCATTTTTTATCCCCTTTGACAGAAATATAATAGCTCTTTTGGAGCCTTAAATTATTTTTGCACTACCCGACATATTGTAGTACATTTGCTTTTCTGAATTTTTCTTTGAAAAAACTTCTGGCTTTTCTTCCTTCTTTTGGTTGTGCCTCAGCGCGAGATAACTATCATCATTTCTTCTTTGATCATGGCGACGGCCACGATGGGGCCATGATTTCTTTCTCGTTGGTTATAATTCGCCCGATTCACTCCAGGGAGTGGCAAAGAATGAATGGGCCTACTATCATGATTTTTCATTAACAATTCATTATGTCTTTCAGCAATAAGAAGGTTAGAAAGTAATTCAAAATATTTTGTAAATCCCATTCCATGATATTACTGCTGTAGGAGTATTTGCGGGGTGGGAGCTGGGACGTGGGGGAAATGTGGAGTATGTTTTTTTCAAGCTTATCTACTTTAACTATTTCTTCTCCCCAAAATTCAGTTCTGATATAATTCTAAACATTGCAAAGTTATACTCGATTATATTTTTAAAATCTAATAATCTTAGACTTAACCAATCATGACGTGCTTGTAGAAGGACGATCAACTTCAGGTGGTCGTATCTTTCTTTTAGATTCTTCCACAATTTCAGGAGATCTTTTATTGCCAGATATTGTAATTTTAATCCTTCGTCAAGATGGTGGTAGAGAAAAATCAAAACTTTGGCACAGTTTGACTAGATGTTCCATTCTCATTTTTAATGGTGTCTGTCAGACCCATTGATTCTAAATGCAGTTTAGCATCTAGTGCACAAGATGAATAATTTATTCCAGAAGTATTAAGGACAGAAAATTCAACTTTTGAAATGTTAGACATTATAAAATGAAATTCTTACCCTTTAACCTATTTAAAATAACTTGAAATGGACAGAGATTCGTGCTGATAACATGTCGTAAAATAGAGAAAAATATAAGAAATATTAAAGTAGAAAGGAAGACAAATGGAGTACAATATAAAAAATACTATTTAATCTCATCAAGTGTGTACTACAAAGAATGAATGATAACCTTATTTATAGGTTGAGAAATCACTCCAAAAGTTACCATATTAAATGTCATACTTAATAGATATATTCTTATCCAAAAAGGTTCATAGAATCTAGTGAACATGTATATATGAATGTAAGGAGTTCATGTAGTAACTAAATGGACAATCCATTCATTCAATGTATTTATAACAATGTTTAATATATTATATTTTAAATATTATTTGTCAACACGTAATTTTTTTTTACGTAAATTAGACTTATCAACTAAAATATTCATACAAATTAGAGCTGTCCTAACTTAATTATCTGAATTGAACCTTAGCGTAAAATATTACATTATAGATCATTTATGGAATGGTCTATATATTCACACAACCCATTAATTAGCTGAGGCTCAAATTCACCCTTTTTTACACTTGGACAAATTCATGTGGCCATCAATAGTGCCCCAATCCAAATATATCTTTTCACGTAAGTATTTTTTGCTTTTTGTACAGTTTTTGCCCTACAATATAGCGTATTTTGAAAACTCAATTATTTTTTATTTTATGTGCTTCATGAAATAACCTCCATTAGTAGGTATATACATCTCTTTACTTTTTCTTAGTTTTTTTTAAAGTATATTTGCCGTATATGTTGTTAGGCTTACAAATTTTAATTTTTTTTTAAATCTCTGCTGCAATAATTCCTATTTTTATTGTTGATTTTGTTTGATGAGTCGTAAATGCATTGCTAATCAATGGTGGGGACATAACACATTTACTAATTTTTGTATATTGATGATGTAGTTGAAGTTGAAGAAGGGTTCGTTCCTTCAGATATGTGGAGTTGTCCGTATTTTAATTTGATTGGAGATAATTCATAATCTTTTGATACGTCTAGTGAGAATCCAAAACTTGGGAAAAATATTGAGTGTGAACGTGGGAATACCTCTAATGTTGGTGTAAGGTTAGATAAGGGTGATCATAAAGAGAAATGAAAAGTTGGTGAAATTGAGGACAAATCCTCTGGGAATAATGAAATCCATACTAGAAAAAGGAATGCTACAACTGATTCTGCTAATTCTGTGGATGAATCGATCCCCCATCATGATAGTGAAATTCAAAGTATTGATCCTATGGTTGAAGGGAATTTTATTGAAAAAAAATTTGCATGTAAGTTTTTGTTTCAATAATGTGTTTTTTTTGTTATTCTTTGTGTGGATTCTGTGGTTGTAAAAAATATGTACATAAAGGATGTTAAAATTTTTAATGATACTTATGCAGTTTACATATACTCCGAGAGTATCACTGAATAGTGAATATTTTAGGAACATTGAAATTTTAATGATACTATCGGATTATACGAGTATACTGTGTTGGTGTTCTTTATGATTTCTGTGCCTACTTATTTTTGTTTGTACATATGTGTATATGTGAAACTTTAATGATGTTATCATAGTATATACTTAATATAATAGTATATGCTATAACATATGGCTATTTTTTCATGGTGTCATTAAGGATCTTCGTGTTGTAAGTAAACGTTTATATAAACAATGTCATAATGTAATTTGAATGCAAGTTTTCATTTTAATTATGTGTGCTTTTTATTATTCTTTGTTTGCATTCTCTAGGTCCATGAAATATGTATATGAAGCATGTTAAAAACCTTAATGATACTTAAGGAGTTTACATATATTCTAAGAGTATCACTAGATAGTGAACATTTTATGAATATTAAAATTTTAATGATGCCATCAAATTATATGACTATACCATGTTTGTATCCTTAGGATTTTTATGCTTATTTATATATGTATATACGAAGCTTTTATAATGTTAGCATGTATATGAAGCATGTTAAAAAACTTAATGTTACTTAAGGAGTTTACATATAATCTGAGAGTATCACTGGATAGTGAGTATTTTGTGAATATTATGTATTTAATTATACTCTCAGGATAGATGAGTATACGGTGTTCGTATATATAAGAATATTTATGCTTAATTAACTTTTTTGTACATATATTTATATGAGAAATCTTAATAATGTTAATGTAGTATATATTTTATATAATAGTATCACTATAACATATGGATATAGTCTCACGGTATCATTAACGATTTTTATGCTCTTATTAAGCATTTATGTAGATAGTGTAATTGTGTAATTTGAATATAAGTTTTAGTTTCAATTATGTGTGTTTTATTATTATTCTTTGTTTTGGATTCTATGATTGCATGAAGTATGTTGAAAACGTTAATGACACTTAAGGAGTATACATATACACTGAGAATATCATTGGATACTAAATAATTTGTGAACATTGAAACATTAATGATACTATTAGAATATATGAGTATATTGTCTTGGCATCAGTAACGTTTTGTTTGTTGCATGAAGCATCGTAAAAACATTAATGATACTTAGGAAGCTTACATATATTGTGAGTGTATCACTGGATAGTGCATATTTTTGTGAGTATACTATGTATCAATATAGCACATAGATATACTCTTATTGTACATTAAGGATTTTGATGCTTTAATTAAGCATTTATATAGGCATTTTAATAGTCTAATTACATTGTAAGTTATTGTTTTAAATATATGTGTTTTTTTATTCATTGTAGTCGCTTAATAAATGACTTTGCAAGGCCATTTTGAGTATGAATATGAGCTACCAGATGTTCAATTTTTATCCCAATTGATATATAGTTATCATCAAAAGCTTGGGATGTAAATTCTCTAGCATTATCTAGACAAATAGATTTAGTTGGATAATCTAGGAATTGCCCCTTAATATTATTATTTGTGCCAGTAGCCTCGCTAACACTAGATTACGGGATGATAAAATGGACACACAAGACCACCTTGATGATGCATATATTAGAACCATAAAATATCTGAACACTCCACTAGGTGGGTAAATAGGTTCATATATGTTTTCATGTATACATTCCAAAATTTTGCGAATTCGATGCCAACCTTCAGGGTCTATGGTCTGGCAATTAATTTGCCTTGTTAACTAGTAGCACATGACAATTCGTCATTCATAAGAATCCTCAAGTTCTTTAATGGATGACCAGTTGAATTTTTAAGAATTTGTCTCATCATTATTGATCCAGGATGACCTACTCGATCATGCCATAACTCAAAAGTTCTTGGATTAGGGAACTTCTGATTTACGATGAGATGTGCTTCAATTGCACTAATCCTATGACGACTTGAATATGGAGTATATAGGAAATTTGTCATTCATAAGAATCCTTGGAGTATATAGGAAGGCTTGAGTATGGTAGATGTGTACCAATATGTATGCTGCCCTATTTTACCAAGTTATGCCATAATAGCATTTTGTAGTGTTTTTGAAGTTGTAATGGCATTGGAGAGGAATTATGATGTTGTAGGTTGTTGTTGTTGTTGTTGTTGATTGAGTATTTAAGCCGAGTTGAATTCTTGAGGCGGCGTATCATAAGGGGAGGTGCTGCCGAAATTTTTATAAAATTTGGAACAAAAAGTTAGGATTTAAGACCAGATATGGTTGTTACTCATCAGCGTTATTGTAATTTGTGTAGACGTTGGATATCCGGAAGCATAAATTGGATTGGTCTTGCATTGAAATTAGCTAGATAAAGAAATCGAGGTATGTAAAGATTCCTATCTCTTGGCATGAATTAGTTAAGCTTAGTCAACGTCATACGTTTGAAA
>JAOTQJ010106537.1:0-11280 GCA_025642045.1 Solanum sejunctum | reverse complement strand
ACTCCTTTATCATCATACACATACATTCTTTTTCATCATCATTCCATCATCATTTCATCATCATATAGTCATTCAACTAATAAGACATACACTAGACCTTCAATTCCTCAAGAATCCATAACCAAATATTTTATCAAACACTTAGAGTGTGTGTAATGCTAGTGTAAAACTATGCAATTCAAGAGTGAAATTATTCTAGAAAAATCAGTGTAAAAGCCATCAATAGATACTTTAGTAACACCCTCAAACAATATACATCAATTCTTACAATAGACCTTAGATTCATACCTCCAAACATAGTAAAACAGTCACAATTTTGCAAACCCCAACATAGTGTGTAGTGAATTTCATAATAAATGAGGCCCATGAATAAATCATCTTTAAATCATGCAATTTTGAGTAAAGAGAGCTTGGGTATCATGGGTGAAAGGAACCCATGAAAGAAACCCACATACCTTAGCTATGGAGATGAACTTGATGGTGATTGGAGATGGAGACTTTAAGCTTAGAGGAAATCATTAGATCCAGAGAGGGTTTTGAGACTTGAGTGTAGGAGTAAAATATTTGGCTAAGTGTTTGAATGAGTATTGGGGAATGTTTAGAAAATGGTTAAGTATAGGTATTTTCACATTTAGGAATACCTAGTCCCAAGACATAAAAGTCTTGGACCAAAGTAAAAGCTGAACAAAAAAATGTACTAGTGCACCCTCTTGGCATGTCGCACCAGGGGCACAAAGAGCTCTCTAGAATTCATTTTTTGGAAAAACTGAAATTACTAATTGTTTGCTCTTAAATCAAGGTTAGACCCATCTTCCACTAAAAATGACTCCCTAAATAAGAATATGAAGTCGGATTTTAGACATCTTGCATGAATTTTGAGATATATGAAAATTACAATTCTGAGCACTTCCGAGGTACATTTTCGGGCACTTTTTTGGGGTCGTTACAACATCTCTCCCTTGGGAACATTCATCTCCGAATGTCAAAGAGACGTATATGAGAGACACAAACATGACAATTTCAGCCCACATCGAAATGCGACAAAGCACTTAAACATCATTTCAAAATATCATCATAGATGTGAAATCATCATGAACTTAGTCAATTTTAAACACGAACATATACAATGACATGAGGGCTGAACATAAGACTTGAGATCCTTAAAAGGACATAGATCAATACCTTAAGCTTGAGTGGAGTGGAAAAGGTAAGGATATCGCTTTTACATGTCCGCTTCAACTTCCCAAGTAGCACTTTCAACTTGTTGATTCCTCAAAAGGACCTTAACGAAAGCAAACTCTTTGTTTCTCAATCTCTTCACATGCCTATCTAAGATTTAAATTGGAACCTCTTCATAGGTCAAAATTATCTTTAACAACACCCACAACATCAAGAGGTTCAATACTATTTGGATCACCCACACACTTCCTCAACATAGACAAATGAAACACCAGATGAACCAAATCCATTTCTCTAGGCAATTCCAACTCATAAGCTACCTTGCCAACCCTTCTCGTCACCCTATAAACATATCTTGGGCTCAACTTGCCCTTCTTACCAAAATGGACCACACCCTTCATGGGTGACACCTTCAAGAACGCTCAATCACCAACCTCGAACTCAAGATCCCTTCTCCTTATGTCAGCATAAGACTTTTGATGACTTTGGACCGTCTTCAACATTTCTTTAATCATTCTAACCTTTTCAAGATCCTCCATAACCAAATCCTATCCTAACAAAGCCACCTTACCAACCTTAAACCAACCAAACTGGTGATCTACAACGCCTACCATAGAGGGCCTCAAAAGGAGCCATACCAATGCTAGAATAATAGCTATTGTTGTAGGCAAACTCAGTCAATGGAAGATGATTATCCCAACTACCTTTAAGCTCCAACACACATTCTCTAAGCATATCCTCAAGGATTTGGATAGTTCTTACGGCTTGGCCATCCGTTTGAGGGTGAAAAGTTGTACTAAGCTTAACTCTTGTACCAAGAGCCATTTGAAAGGACCTCCAAAAGTGTGAAGTGAATTGTGCCCCATAATCCAATATGTTGGACAAAGGAACCCCATACAACCTTACCAAGTCATGAATGTACAACCTTGTATGATCTTCAGCCCCATATGTGGTCTCAACCGGTAGAAAGTGAGCCAATTTTGTCATCCTATCAACCACAACCTCAATGGAATCAAAAACGTATCTAGTCTTAGGCAACCTAACCACAAAATCGATATTAATCACCTCCCACTTCCAAGTAGGAATCTCAATTTGGTCTTGGGTTAGGCCACCTGGCCTTTGATGTTTTGCTTGGACTTGTTGAAAACTATGACAACCAAAAATGAATTTGGTGATGTCCCTCTTCATGCCTCCCCACCAATACTCATATCTCAAGTCTTTATACATTTTGGTGGAACCAGGGTGGATAGAATAAGAAGAGTTATGGGCCTCATCAAGGATCTATTCTATCAAACCATCAACACACAATATACACAACCTATCTTGGTACCTAAGGGTACCATCTCCCCCTTGAGAGAAAACCTCCACCTTGCCCTCTTTCACCAAGGCCTTAAATTCTAACAAGAAGGGATCAAGATCTTGTTTTTCTGTCACCTCATCAATCAAAGAAGACTTAGAACCATCAATAACAACTATACCACTATCACCAACTTCTTCAAAACTAATTCCCAATCTATCCAATCAATGCACCTCCCTAGCCATTTCCTTATCAACACAATCAACATGTGCTAGGCTACACATAAACACCCTATCAAAGCATCTACCACCACATTTACCTTATTGGGATGATAGTGCACACTCATATCATAGTCCTTAAGAAGTTCTAACCATCTCCTTTGCCTCAAGTTGAGATTCTTTTGAGTGAAGACATATTGGAGGATCTTATGATTGGTGAACACATCAACATGCACCGCATATAAGTAATGACGCTAATGCAAGCCCAATGGCAGCTAACTCAAGATCATGGGTAGGGTAGTTCTTTTCATACACTTTGAGTTGTCTAGATGCATAATCTATGACCTTACCATTTTGCATCAACACAATACCCAAACCAACCTCGAAAGCATCATAATACATAACAAATCCCTTAAGCCCATCCCGGCAGTGATAATATATGAGCGGACACAAGCTTATCTTTCAATGTTTGGAAACTTTTTTCACATTATCGCACCACATAAACTTAGTCTTCTTTTGAGTAAATTTTGTCAGAGTGGAAGTAATAGAAGAGAACCCATTCACAAACCTCTGATAATAACTCGCTAAGCCCAAGAAACTTCTAATGTCCAATGTGGTCAATGGCCTTCTTAGGATCCACCTTAATAACATCCCCTGAAACCACATGACCTAGGAAGGCAACCTCCCTCAACCAAAATTCACACTTTTCATATTTAGCATATAATTTCTCCTCCCTCAATCTTTGCAACACAACCCTCAAATGAGCCCTATGCTTCTCCACATCACGAGAATAGATCAAAATGTCATCAATGAAGACCACCACAAAGGAATCAAGGTAGGGTTTAAAGACCCATTTCATTAGGTCCATAAAGATGGTCGAAGGCTTGGTCAACCCAAAAGCTATCACCACAAATTCTTAATGCCTATACCTAGTCCGAAAGGTCTTCTTAGGAATATCACACTCCCTCACTTTCACTTGATGATACCCGGATCGAAGATCAATCATGGAAAAATGGCTAGCCCCTTGCAATTGGTCAAACAAATCATCAATCCTTGGAAAAGAATACCTATTCTTGATGGTGACCCTATTGAGTTGCCAGTAGTCAATACACATCCTAAGGGACCCATCCTTCTTTTTCACAAATAACACCGGATCACCCCAAGGTGATTGGCTAGGTCTAATAAATCTTTTCTCCAACAAGTCCCTCAATTATTCCTTCAACTTCTTTAACTCCGCGGGGCCATGCAGAAGGGGGAATAGAAATGGATTGAGTATCGAGGCAGAGGTCTATGCTTCTATTGCCCTTTCTGGAGGGACAACAGGAAGGTCATTTAGGAAGATATCAAGAAACCCATTTACAATCGGGACCAACTCTATGGGAAGGACTTTAGACTCCATATCCCTAAAACCATCACAAGATGGTAAAGACATCCCTTAGAGATCAACTTACAAGCTTTAATGCAAGAGATGAATCTACCCTTGACCACTACATCTAGACTCTTCCACTCTAGGACTAGTTCATTTGGAAATTGGTATTTGACCCTATGGGTTCTACAATCAATAGAAGCATACTATGCATGCAACCAATCCATCCTAAGAATAATATCAAAATCAATCATGTTTAACGTAACAAGATCATAAGGCAGAATTTTATGCAAGATGCAAATAGGACAACTTCTATAAACTTTCCTAGCAAAAATAGATGCACCAATAGGAGTAGACACCTCGTATGACTCATGCAACAACTTGGGGTTAACATGGAACTTTTTGGCAACAAAAGGGGTAACAAACGAAAGAGTGGGACTCAGATCAGTCAATGGATACACATCAAAGTCAAAGATTATCAACATACCAGTAACAACATTGGGGACTTCATCAACCCCTTGCTTCTCCAGAAAGCATAGAACCTATTGTGCCTTGGGATACCATCTTGTAGGCCACCTCTCCCTAATGGGATCGCATTAGCACCTTGTGGATGGACCTCCTTACCCTTGTGGTTTCGAGGGAAATCTATCACCTTATGCCCTATTTCCCCACAATTATAACAAGCATCAGTATTTTTCAAACATGGGGCACCATGACCCTTACCACACTTTGGACACACATCAATAGGAGCCACGCCCCTAACACTTTGTGCCTTGGGAAGATCATTTGTAACACTCTTGTCAAATGCGTGAGTAGACCTTTGGATTTGATGGAACCGACATCTCCTTTTGAACTTACCCTCAAAATGGGCTATCTTGCCCTCATGCCCCCTTCTCTTCCTCAATTTCTCCTCTTCCATTTGTTCGGCATAGGTCATCAAACATGACAATTCCATGTCATTAATCAACATGGCGGACAGGCATTCTTCACTAACCAAGTCAGAAACACCCATTACAAATTTGTTCATCCTAGATCTTGAGTAGGCCACCAAATGCGGAGCATACTTAGAGAGTTGTGTAAACTTGAGGGTATACTCCGTCACACTCATAGACCCTTGTCTCATATTCATAAATTCCACCAACTTAGCTTCCCTAAGATCAAGGGGAAAGAATCGATTAAGGAAGGCCACCTTGTTCTCCTCCCAAAGTACCACATAGTTGACTCCTTTTTCCTCCTATTGATTATATCATATTTATGCTATCCCTTTGAGTTGGTAGGCCGCCAACTCTGCCTTATCCTCTAGCCTCACACCCATGATGGACAAAAGTTTGTAGACCTCATCAATGAACTCTTGGGAGCCCTTACTCACCTTTGACCCATGGAATTCTAGTGGATTCTTTCTCATGAATTCTCTCACCTGAGAGGCTGGTGTAGGAGCATGAGGGGCTTGAGTCCCTTGGTTGGCTTTATTAGCCACCACTTGTGCAAGCAAGTTGAGAACATCCCTAAGCTCGCTATTGGTCAGTTGCTCCTTAGGCATGCGGGCTCGTCTTCCCCTCATATTAGGCATGATCTAGCATAGTAAAGAACAATTGTTAAGGGAAAAGCTTACTTCAACTCAATAGGATGACTTAGAACATGAAGAAGAAAAATTTTCCTAAAACATCTTATAGGCTCCTACTCATAGTTCTGGTGCATAACACAACCATGAGTAAGACTCTAATTAACACAGTCTGTTGGACTCTGAAAATCTAACAACCTAGTTCTCTGATATCACCATTTGCATGACCGAAGCCTCGCCTAGATGTGACCGGTGAATGGAAAAGCCGAAGGAACCCGAAACAAGACTCGTAGCATATCATTATACATCCTTGGTAGCAGAAAAAATATAATACAACAAGAAATAGTAAATTGGGACAACCGGGACTAAGGGAACACTTTCATATCATAAACAACAAGAGTCAATAGAGTTAAAGCTCATAGCATAGATACATAACATATCCAATAATACATCTACTACATAGATAAGAGCAGGGGCCAAGACAAACCAACTAGCTCACCCACATAGCCAATACATAAGTCCTAATACATAGCAAGAGTTCATAAGTAATGTCCTTGGAATGGAGGACTCACCAACAAGCTTGATAGAAGCCATACTAGCCATGTGGAGGAGGAGGATAATCAAGTGGTACACCGGTTCCTACATGGTGACATCATGTAGGCATAAAGTATGCGTTAGTACATTTGAATGTACTAAGTATGTAGGATGCAATGCAACAAGAAGTAGGCATCATAGGGAAAATACATAATCATAAGCAATTTATAACATACTAATAATATGACATATATGAACGATGCTTGAAGTAAAACCATGCTTATATAGATCATAATATGAGTGTAAGATGTGACCATTATAGTGCAAACCAAAGCCTACCACCCCCTTGGATAGGCACTTGGGGTACGAACCCCTTCATGAGGTTGATGGAGTACAATCCTCTACCGTGGTTGATAGAGTACAAAACCTCTATCTAAGTTGACAGAGTATAAACCCCTTATCAAGGTTTAGGGGTACCAATCGCCAACAAGGTTACCCAGGCCTACCACCCATCGAGCTAGGCGACCAAGGTACCAACCCCTCAATAGGTTACCCGGGCCTACAATCCCCCAAGCTAGGCTTGGTCATCCCCAACTCTATATAGAGATAATATCATATATATATACACTCCTTTCATCATCATACACACACATTCCTTTTCATGATCATTCCATCATCATTTCGTCATCGTTTCATCATCATTTCATCATTATATAGTCATTCAACTCATAAGACATATATTGGACTTTCAATTCCTCAAGAAACAACATCAAGATATTTTATCAAACATTTAAAGTGTGTGTAACACAAGTATAAAACCATGCAAATCAAGAGCGAAATCAAGAGTGAAATCATGTGTGCAAAATCAGTGTAAAGCTATCAATAGATACTTGGTAAGACCCTAAAAAAATATACATCAAGATCCTTCATCAATTCTCACAATAAAACTTAGATTCATAGCTCCAAACACAGTAAAATAGTCACAATTTTGTAAACCCCAACATAGTGTGTAGTGAATTCCATAATAAATAAGACCCATGAATAAATTAACTTTAAATCATGCAATTTTGAGTAAAGGGAGCTTGGGTATCATGGGTGAAAGGAACCCATGAAAGAAAACCACATACCTTAGCTTTGTAGATGAACATGATGATGATTGGAGATGGAGACTTAAAGCTTGAGAGGAAATCCTTAGATCCGAAGAGGGTTTTAAGACTGAGTTTAGGAATAAATTATTTGGCTAAGTGTTTGAATGACTGTTGGGGAATGTTTAGAATGATATAAGGGTGAAAACTAGCTAAGTATAGGTATTTTCACATTTGGAAACACATAGGCCCAAGAATATTAGTCAAAACCGAACATAAAAGAGCAAGCACACTTGGCTCGTCACACCAGGGGCGCAAAAGCTCTCTAGAATTCATTTTTTGGAAAATTGAAATTCCTGATTGTTTGCTCTTAAATCAGGGTTAGACTCATTTTCCACTCAAAATGACCCCCTGAACAAGAATATGGAGTCAGACTTTTAATATCATGCATGAATTTTGAGATATATGAAAATTACACTTTTGAGCACTTCTGAGGCACATTTTTGGGAACTTTTTGGAGTTGTTACAACTTGATGTGTGTATGCTTTGATAGACCCGGATGCCGCTATTTCTTTTATTATTCCTTTTGTTGCCAAAAAGATTCATGTTAGTCCCGAATTATTGTGTGAACCTTACAAAGTGTCTACCCTCTTAGTGAGTCCATTGTTTCTAGAAGAGTCTATAGAAATTGTCTTGTGTTCATTTTGCATAAAATCTTGCCTTGTGATTTTGTTGAGTTAGATATGGTGGATTTTTATGTCATTCTTGGGGTGGATTGGTTGCGTGCATATTATGACTCTATTGATTGTTGAACCCATAGGGTTAAATTCGAATTCCCTAATTAGCTCATCCTTGAATGGAAAAGTTATGATGTGGTGGTTAAGGATAGCTTAATTTCATGCCTTAAGGACCAAAGTTTGTTTCTAAGGGTTGTCTATATCATCTTGTGAGGGTTAGGGATGTTGAGTCAGTTCCGGTGGTTAATGTGTTCCTTGATGTCTTTCCCAATGAGCTTCTCGGTGTTCCTCCCGAAAGGAAAATAGATTTTAGTATAGACCTCCTTCCCGATACTCAACCCATTTCTATTCTCTCTTACCATATGGCCCAGACAAAGTTGAAAGATTTGAAGGAGAAATTGAGGGATCTGTTGGAAAAGGATTTTGTAAGTCCTAGTATGTCACCTTGGGGTGCACCGGTGTCATTTGTGAATAAAATGGATCGTTCTCTTAGACTGTGCATTGATTACCAAAAACTTAATAGAGTCACCATAAAGAACAAGTACCCTCAACCAAGGATTGATGATCTTTTTGATCAACTTCAAGGAGCTAGTTACTTTTCTAATATTGATTTCGGTTCGGGTATCACCAAGTGAAAGTGAGGGAGTTTGACATTCCCAAAACAGATTTCTAGACAAGGTATGGGCACTTTGAGTTTACAGTTGTGTCCTTTAGGTTGACTAATGTACCAGTTATATTTATGGATCTCATGAATAGGATCTTTAACCCCTACCTTGACTTGTTTATGGTGATTTTTATTGATGATATCTTGATTCATTTCCATAGTAAAGAGAAGCATGTAAATCACTTGAGAGGGAGGCGAGGTTGTATACTAAATATGAAAAATGTATGTTTTGGTTGAAAGAAGTTGCTTTTCTAGTGCATGTGGTGTCGAGTGATGGCATTAAGGTGGATCCTAAGAAGATAGAGGTGATTATAAATTGGCCTAGACCTTTGACTCCATCAGAAATTAGATGTTTCTTGGGTTTAGGGGATATTATCGGAGGTTTGTGAATGGTTTCTCTTATATAGCTTCATCTATGACAAAGTTGACCTAAAAAAAGGCCAGAATCATGTGGACTGATGAATGTGAGAAATGTTTCCAAACTTTGAAAGATAAGATTTCTCCGTTCCTATCTTGTCTCTACCAGAAGGGTTGGAAGGATTTGTTATATATTGTGATGCCTCAAGAATTGGGTAGGGGTATGTTTTGATGCAAAGTTGTAAGGTGGTAGTATATGCCTCTAGACAATTTAAAGTGCATGAGAAGAATTATCCCATTCATGATATTGAATTGGTGGCTGTTGTATTTGCTTTGAAAATTTGGTGTCACTACTTGTATGGGGGGTTCATGTCGATGTGTTCAACAACCACAAGAGTCTCCAATATGTGTTCACCCCAAAAGATCTTAAGTTGAGACAAAGAAGGTAGTTAGAGCTCCTTAAAGATTATGATATGAGTGTGCATTATTGTTCACGCTCCAATAGTAAAGCAGCCGCAGTCAAGTATAAAGCTAACCAGAGGTTAGATTTGAATCTACAAGGAATACAGGGCTTGACTATGTTGATCCACTAATAATCATTTCAAGCATCGATCACTATATTCTCTAGAATAGGGTGGTTTGCAATTCAAAGTGAAGAACAAAGAGATTCTACACTGCAAATGCGAGAAGACAATCAAATTGAGTGACAACATGGGAATTATGTTCTCCATGATTCATTCGTTGACTCAATTACCCTAGACAACATAACACCAATCAAGACATTGTATGCAGGATGGTAACATAGGTTCTTTTAGCCCTCTTATGAAGGTGAAGGTAAAATTTCACCATGATGTTTGGTCGACAACCCGTGGCTTGCCAACTAACCATTACCCATTGTCCCAGTCAACCTCCCCTTGGTTAGGTTTGGTTGACTCGTAGGTCACCCTATGAGTCATAACTGCAAATCGTACCTACTGCCAGCTGTATTTTTTATTTTATTTTTAGAGTCTTTTTGTAAATAGTATAAATAGTTAATGTAGGGATTTGGAAAGGGGGATTGGACACTTTACATATTCTAGATAGAACTTTGAATATTCTTAGAGACTTTTCTAGGGTTTAGTGTAGGTTTTCATCATTTTAATTTGAAGACCCATTTTGGGGGATTGAAAATCACATTGTGCTCAACTTCCATAAATACAAGCTTGTGGTTTCAATATCAAAGGGGTGTTGTTCTTGGGTAATCTCTCAACCATGTTTTTTACATTTATTGTTGTTGATTTTGCCTTAGGCATGAGTAGCTAAGCACCCACAACTTGAGGTTATGAGAACCATGAGGAGTGACTTGAAATAACCTAGATTTTATGCATTTCTTTGATTGGGTATTTGTATGTATTGTTTACTTCCTTTCATTTTGAATGTTATTTGGGGATGGCCAACAGCTACAAGTCGTGGTCTGATCTATGACTTGTAGTGTCTTCTCGTAGTCCCCTGTTCCAATTCTTGGACAAAATTTTGGCAACACTATTTCAGGCTACAAGGCCCTTTCCAATGAGTCATAGTAAGACATAGGACTCATTGGTTGGCCTCATATAGTTGTCCTTCACTTTGTAAATTCATAATTTTGGATATTATTTCCTGCTACGAGGACACTCTACGATTCATAGCTTGGGCTATGACTTGTAGGGTGGCTTGTATGTCCTGAACTTCATCAAAATCTATAATTTTCTCCTAAAATCATGCTAACCTATATTTTCTGCAAGAACAATACAAAAACTCATAAAAACCATAAAATCTCAAATTAAGAACTTGCAAAATCCCTTGTTTTAGGCATCAAATATGTTGTGTTTTGGTAGCACATCAATATCCTCAACTTAGAATTATTGCTTGTCCTCAAGTAATGACTCGATCTAAATAGACAATAGGTAACAAATTAGCAACTATCCTAATGGCATATACATCACTCAATCCTAACTTAGGTACCCAATTCTCATTTTTAAAACGTGATTGAATAGCCACCAAGCAAACCAGGACATGGTGCCAATCTGACAATCTAACTATGAAAAGTGAAGGAGTATCAACAATTCACAATCACAGAATAAGTCATATGCTAATCATGTCATGCAAATGCCCTCATAGAAAAGAAGTCCCTCCATCTCACTAAAAAATGCTTTCAAAGTTCTGGGACTGTGCAAGCATCCTCAAACTACAACAACAACAACAACATACCCAGTGATATCCCACAAGTGGGGTCTGGGGAGGGAAGATTGTACGCAGACCTTACC
>JAOTQJ010106516.1:0-11281 GCA_025642045.1 Solanum sejunctum | reverse complement strand
GTTATACTGTGGGATCATGTACTCTATGTTCTTTTTATTACTTTACCTTTACTGTATAATCTGTGCACAACATGTACTACAAATGACTAGTTGATCAATGGTAAATCTATATCGAGATCGACCCTGGCCAGGCTTTTCCTTTCATCCCTTGGGCTACCCCTCGTGATAAGATTGACCTTGGCTAGGTTATTCTTCCACCTCTCGGGTTACCACCCATCAACAAACAATATACTTTACTTTATTTTTCAAATATATTTGAGATGATTCTTTTGGTGGTCGTAATATTAGAGATATAGGACTGTATAAACAACATATGACATGTAAATAATCACAAAAGACAACACCACAACAACAGGAGTAGGTTACACAAATAATGAAATGCATAGGAGGTAGAATAACACATAAACTTTATTTGGCAGGATGAACTTTTGTATCTTGGTATCCAACTATGTATCAGATTTGCAAGTGACTATGTATGGGAGAATATGAACATGTGAAAAATTTGAGATAGGGTTAATAGTTATGTTAGAGTTGGTAAGTGTCTTTATGTGCCAAGGAGGGATCTATGTTTCATGCCAAATAATACGAAATCAAGTAGCCTTACATAACTTATTGTACGACCTCGCTATTACCACGAGATAACCTTCACTTCCTCCAAATATTTGTCTACAACATAGTAGATTATAAAACTAGCATTAGTAGCCATTAGATACATCTTGGCGGCCCAATCTCATAAAAAAACAACATATGGGCAGCAAGCGTATAATTGTAAACCCGAGGGTATTCTTTCAACCTTTCCGCTTCTAATTATATTTTCTAATACACATTCTCATATACATATCATGTGCATCCTTTTTTAGTGCCATAATAGTGTTATAATAGCCCACAGAGCACAACACATAACAACTCTATGCAACATATAAATAGGTGACATAACGTTACATCCCTTCGCTACATTTTGACGTCGACAATCCCGAACCTATTTCAACTTTACCCAAACAGTACATAACACATATATATATATATAAAAAATCCTTAAAACAATGTTAGAATAGTACCAAAGTAGACATTAAGGATATGAGGGAATAGCCTTCGATCCATCAGCCCACAAGGTTGTACTAACAACACAATTGTGATATCCCCTAAGAACTCACTTTTGCAGACAGCAAAAGAGGTGCAGCAATTTAGTTACATCACTAACAAACAAAACTTTGTTAAAAATAAAAGTCTTACTTCATAATTCAGCCAATGAAGAAGAGAAAATCCTCTTGAATAACAAGAAATGTTCATAACAATCCTTGGGACACACGCTGTCCAAATTTTCAGCACAAGCATAACTAGCATATACGTCTTATTTGTCATGGGATAAGTATAAAAAATACATGGATATTTTCACTTACCTTAGACTTCAATATTATGGTTTCCTTGAAGAACAATAAAGAGTTGTATTGGTGGCCTTGTAAAATGAAGTGAAGAGAAAAAGAAGAGTCTTTAGGAAGCTAAAAATTTGTTCCGAATTGAAATGATTTAAGGGGCTGTTTTTGAGCCCTTTTAAAGGTTCTCCTTGGGCGAATTTCACTTGAAATGTTCAGCTTGTCCCTCACACTTGGGCATAAATGGGTCTCAAAGTTGATGGGTCTTGGCTGCACATTTTCCTAATTCCTCTTCACCGAGTTTGGGCCCAATTAGTCAAGTGGTTTGTGATGTACTTTGGCATTTTTATTATTCATCTTGAGATGTAAGTATTGTCCATTTAAAATGCTAAAATACAGGCTAAAGTTACACTCTTATCACGGACTTTATCATTATTGAACTTGGACAAATTCGACATCTGGCCTCATCTCTGTTTAGCTAGTAAATTTAAGATAAGCAAGTAGCTGATTCACCTGCTGGCTTTTTGAGTCGTACGAGCATCTCAAGTCTCTCACTTTGTTTAGGGTCATGATCTCCTCAATTTGACTTAAAACTTATTTACATTCGACCCTTTTCAGCGTTAGACATATATATCGCCCTCTAATTTGAGATTCAAGCACTTTTAAAAATTGGCACTAATTTAACAAAGGCATATCATGTTTTATTTGCATAGTACTGGTATTGTAAGATGTGAGGTGTTATAGGTATATACAAATTTTGCCTTCTTTTGGGTCAACTTAGTCATAGGAGAAGCAATATAAGAGAAACCTCTAACAGACCTCCAGTAGTAACCCACCAAACCCAAGAAACTTCTAATATCAGATGAAGTCAAAAGGTCTAGGCCAATTTCTAATCACCTCCATCTTCTTAGGTTCCACCTTAATACCATCACCTAACACCACATGACCTAAAAGAGAAATTTCTTTCAACCAAAACTCACATTTTTCATATTTGGCATATAAATTCTCCTCGATAAAGATTTGCAACACCACACTCAAGTGATGCACATGCTCCACCTCACTATTGGAATAGATCAAGATATCATTAATGTATACCACCACAAACAAATCAAGGTAGGGTTTAAAGATCATATTCATAAGATCTATGAAGATAGTTGGTGCATTGGTCAACCCAAAAGACATAACCACGAACTTATAGTGCCCGTACCTAGTCCAGAAGGTTGTCTTGGCAATGTCACACTCTATCAATTTCACTTGGTGATACCCGGACCTAAGATCTATCTTAAGAAGTGACTAGCCCCTTGTAGCTGGTAGAAAAGATCATCAATCCTTAGTAGAGGGTACTTATTCTTTATGGTGACCCTATTCAATTACTAGTAATCAATGTAGATTCTAAGAGTACCATTCTTCTTCTTCGCAAATACTACCAGTGCACCCTAAGATGATTGGCTAGGCCTAATAAATCCCTTCTCCAACAAATCCCTCAATTACTCCTTCAACTCCTTTAACTCCGTCAGGGCTATACAATAAAAAAGAATAGAAATGTCTAAGTATCAGGAAGGAGATCTATATCGAAATCTATTTCTCTTTTGGGAGGAACAACAGGAAGCTCACTAGGAAAGACATCAAGAAACTTATTCACCATTAGGACTAACTCTATAGGAAGGACTTTGGACTTAACATCCCCGACCCTCACAAGATGGTAGAGACACCCCCTTAGAAATAAATTTTGGGCTTTAATACAAAAATGATTCTACCCTTGACCACCAGATCATGACTCTCCCACTCAAGGATGAGTTCACTAGGGAATTGGAATTTGACCCTATGCGTTCTACAATCAATAGAGGTATAATATGCATGCAACCAATCCATCCCAAAAATAACATCAGAATCCACCGTATTAAACTCAACAAAATCACAAGGTAACATTTTATAAAAAATGAAAATGGAACAATTTTTATAGACCCTTCTAGCAATAATAAATATACCAACGGGAGTAGACATCTCATAGGACTGACACAACAACTCATGTATAACATGAAACCTTTTGGCAACAGTAGGAGTACTAAAAAAAAGAGTGGCACCCAGGTCTATCAATGCATACACATCAAAATAAAAGACTTTTAACATACCGATGATGACATCGGGCACCTCATTTACCCCTTGCCTCCCTTGAAGATCATAGAACCCTTGTTGGCCTCCTTTTCCCCTAGGAACCACATTTGCACCTTGGCCTTGTGGACGACCATCTCTATGTTTGTTGCGATTACGAGGACAATCAATCATCTTGTGACCCACTTCTCTACAACTATAACAAGCATTGGTGTTCCACAAGCATGGGATATAATGGCCTCTATCGCATCTTGGAAACATAGGATTAGAACCCAAACCACGACAATATTGGACCCTCGGGTTATCATTAGCAAACCTTGTATTAGGAGCATTGGAAGACCCTTGGCCTTTATGAAACCTGCCATCCTTGGGACCTTGGAACCTACCTTCAAAATCAGCCTTCTTGGCCTCACCCATTATCCTCTTTCTCAACTTTTCACCTTCCAATTGATTGACATAAGTCATTAAGCGGGACAAGTTTATATCACCTATTATCATGGAGGCATAACACTCCTCATTCACTAAACGGATACACCCATGACAAACTTGTTCATCTAAGACCTTAGCTCGGCCACCAATTGTGGTGCATATTTAGAGAGTTGGTTGAACTTAATGGCACACTTCTCCACACTCATCGACCCTTGCTTTAGATTCTTGAATTCCATCTATTTGGTCTCCCTTAGCTAAAGAGGGAAGAACCGACTGAGAAATGCCACCTTAAACTCATCCCAAAGGATCATATTGTTATTCCTCTCCTCCTCCTTCCATTAAGTATACCATATTTAGGCCACCCCTTTGAGTTGGTAGGCCACCAACTCTGCTTTCTCCTCTGACCTAATATACATGATTGACAACACTTTGTACACCATATCAATAAATTCTGGAGAGTCCTCATCCACTTTAGACATATGGAACTGTAGTGGTTTCATTCTTGTGAAATCCCTCAACATAGAAGCCAAAGTTGGAGCATAAGGGGCTTAGGCCCCTTGGTTGATTTGATTAGCCATGGCTTGAGCTAATATGGTAATAGTATCCCGAAACTCTTCATGAGCCAGTTATTCTTTGGGACTGTGGGCCCTTCTTTTTCTTGGAACAAGCATGATCTAGCATAGCAAAGAACATTTGTTAAGAGAAGTCGTGACCTTAACTTCCATAGCATGGCATATCAAAAAGAAGGGAAACATTTCCTAAAATGCCTCATATCCTCTTGCCCATAGTTGTGGTGCACTTCACAACCATGAACAAGACTCTAATCGACGTGGTGTGTTGGATTCCGAGGACCATTAACAACTAAGTGCTCTCATAACAAGTATGTCACGACCTAAGCCTAGGGCCTAGATGTGACAAGGTGAATGGGAGTCAAAGAGGACCCCTAAAATGCCTCCTAACATATCATTTACACATCCTTGGTTACAAAAGCAATTAAACAACAACAATAGAGTAAAAGCAAGGTTAAAGTGACTAAGGGGAGTTTTATATAATTATATACAAACAAGAGTCAAGAACATACGATAATTATATCACTTATCCAATAACACCTCTAAATATAGACTTGTGCAGGGGCAAAGACACTTTCAGGGCTCACCATCATAGTATCAAGAGTTCAACATAAAGAAATAACATAGGCAAGAGTAATATAGCTAATGTCCTTGAACATGAGGACTCACCAAAGCTTATCTTTAATATATCATAACTAGCCATGGGAGGATATTGTGAGGAGCTCCAATTCCCACATGATAAAAGCATGTAGGCATAGAGCATGAGTTAGTACATCTGAATGTAGTAACTATGTAGGATGCAATGTAAATAGTGATAAGCTACATAGTCAAAATGCATAAACATAGGCAATGGATAGTATAATAATTATTTTGCATGCATGATCAATATTCGAATTAAAACATACTTCTATAGAACATAATACATGTGCAGGAAGAGACAATCATCGTAGACCAACCAAACTAGTACTTGGAATCCAAGGCATACCACCCCCTTGAAAGGAGATTGAGGTATCTACCCCTCAATTGGTAGTATGGGCATACCACCACCCGACAAGGGGATTAAGGTGTCGACCCCTCAATTCATAGTATGGGATTACCACCCCTAACAAGGTGATTGAGGCATCTACCCCTCAACATGGTAGTACATACTTACCACCCACCAATATGGCAATTGAGGTATAGACCCCTCAACAAGGTAGTACGGGCATAACACCCCCCGACAAGGTGATTGAGGCATATTACTCCCTAAATAAGGTGTGGTTAACTTGCAACACCATAGATAATTTTCATGAAATCAACATATATAAACATTCCTTTAATCATCATAAAGTCACTTGACTCATATGCCATACAATAGATCATCAACAACTCAAGAATCCATAATATGACATTTTATCAAATACTTGTTGTAAATCAACTCACTAACACTTGGTAATAACCTCAAGCAAGAAACATTGAAACCTCTCATCAAATCTCATAGTAGATCATAGATTCATAACTCAAAATATGCTTAAATATTCAACATTTTAAAAAACCCCAATATAGTTCATAACAAATTCATAATAAGAATACCTATAGATAAAATCAACTTGAAAACATGCAATTTACTTGAAAAGGAAGGTTGGGCACCATGGGTGAAAGGACCCAATGATTGAAACCTATATACATCAAATTTGGAGATTACCTTGAAGAAGATTTGAATGAGAACTTAAAGCTTGAATGAATTTCTTGAGATCCGGATATGATTTTGGGACACTTGAATTAAGATGAAATATTTGGCTAAGTTTTAAAGAGGCTTTTAGGGAATGTCTTGAGTGATATGGGGTTGAAAAATAACTAAGTACATATGTTTTCTCGCATAAGAAAGCTTAGGCCCAAGACTCCAAGGCCTTGGACCAAAATGAAAAACACTGGCAACAAATACACTGGTCTGCGCCT
The DNA here is from genome assembly GCA_025642045.1 of Solanum sejunctum. Lineage (NCBI taxonomy): Eukaryota > Viridiplantae > Streptophyta > Magnoliopsida > Solanales > Solanaceae > Solanum > Solanum sejunctum. The sequence goes on along the minus strand of JAOTQJ010106516.1, from coordinate 4,860 downwards.
TAGCCGTATCGCACTAGGGTCGCGGACCTTTATTGTTTTGTGTAAACTTGAAAAAATCAAAATCGAGGTTATACAAATTCCCTGCTAAATTTTTCCCCAAAGAAATAAAGTTAGATTTTTGATATCACGCATAGATTTTGTGATATGAGGAAATTACGAATTTGAGCATTTTTTAAGCATATTTTCTTGAACTTTTTGGGTCATTTCAGTCCTCCAACTTGAGGACTCACCAAGCTTATCTTCAAATAATCTCACTAACCATATGGAGGATGATCAAGAGAAGCTTCGATCCCTACATGGTGATATCATACAGTCCTAAAGTATGTGTTAGTATGTTTGAATGCACTAAGTATGTAGGATGAAAATGCAACAAGATATAAGCCAATATAGTCAAAATGCATATTAATAGGCAATAGATAAGCATAATCTCAATATGGCATGAATGATGAGTGCTTAAAGTAAAACATGTTTATGAATCATTCAACTTGCATAAACATGACACATATGTGGGGAGAGACCTCAACCAACAAAGAATAAGATCAAGCGATCTACAACTTGTAATCCCGACGATTACTCCTCATTGATAAAGCAGTGGTCTACTTGGGAAGGTAAACCATACTTCACCTTATAGGAGCCCATTCCATTTCAAAGAAGTAACCCCCCTTACGAGAGCTCGTCCCATTTTGGAGTGAATTTCGACTTAGTACCGATGGATTAGATGTCGGCGTGGACTATCTTCAAGGGTCTATACTCCTTTCCTCCAAATATGTGACAAAATAGGATTATGTTATACCCTTGCTATACTAGTGGATCTATTTAGTGCACTTTATCAAGGGACCCCAAATAAGCCTCTTAACATATAATCACACATCGTTGGTCGCGGAAACAAGTAAGTGACATAAAAGATTAGAAACAAGGGCAAAAAGGGACTAACGAGAAACTTTCATATCATAAACATCAAGAAACAAGAGAGTTAAGGGTAATAGAAATGATACGTAACATGTCCAATAGCACCTCTACTACATAGATAATAGCGGGGGCCAAGACAAGCAATTAGGCTCACCTTCATAGTTAAAGTATATAGTAAAGAAAGAGAGTAGCAATACATAGCATAAGAGTATAGACCAATGTCCCTAAAATGGAGGACTCACCCACAAACTTAAGAGATATCGTACTAGCCACGTGGAGGAGGAGAAGGAGGAGGATAAAACAGTGCTACGGTTCCTATATGGTGACATCATGTAGGCATAGTATATGCATTAGTACATTTAAATATACTAAGTATACAGGATGCACTATAACAAGAAATAAAAATTCATAGAAATAAGCAATAGATAGCATAATAAAAATATGGCATGTATGGTCATTGATTAAGTGAAACATGCTTACATAGAACATAATACATATGTAAGAAGAGACCATCATACATTGGTGGATCATCTCACCTTATCACCCTTGGTGATTAAGGTACCAACCCCATCAATTGGTTGGTGGATTATCGCACCCTACCATCCTTAGTGACTGAGGTACAAACCACCCAACATGGTTATCAAGGAACAAAGCCCTCGACATGGTCGGTAGATCCTCTTACCCTACTACCCTTGGTGATTGAGTTACAAACCCCCCAAGGCGGTTATCAAGGTACTAATCCCTCGACATTATTACCCGAGCTCTTAAACCCCCGAGTGGGGCATTGTCAATTTCGAACACTATATAGAAGAATATCATATACATACGTTCCTTTCATCATCATATAGTTATTCAACTCATAAGATATGAATTGGGCCTTCAATTCTTCAAGAAACAATGACCGGACATTTTATCAAATACTTGGTAGGTGTGTAGTGCTAGTGTAAAACATGCAATTTAAGGATGAAATCATGCAAGGAAATCAAATGTAAAACCATCAACCTACACTTGGTAACACCCTCAAGCAATACACAAAAAAACCTTCGTCAAATCTCACAATAGATCTTAGATTCATAGCTCAAAACATGATAAAACAACCACATTTTCATAACCCCCAATGTAGTGTGAAGTGAAATTCATAATAAGTAAGACCCATGAGTAAATAAACTTTAAATCATGCAAATTTACGTAAAAAGGAACCTTGGGGATCATGGGTGAAAACAACCCATAAAAGAAATCCACATAACTTGACTTTGGAGAATCCTTGCAGAAGATTGGAAAGAGAGCCTTGAAGCTTGAATGAGAACATTAAGATCTGGATGAATTTTGAGACTTGAAATTAGTAGTGAAATATTTGTTTAAGTGTTTGAACGAGTATTAGGGAATGTCTTGTGTCATATGAGCGTGAAATATGGCTAAGTATAGGTTTTTATACGCATGGGAACACTTAGAATTGGACCAAGTTAGAAAAATATTGCACAAAATACACTGTAGCACACCTTTAGTGCATCACGCCAGGGGCACGAAAACCTCTCTTTAAATTGCATTTTGTGATTTTCAAATTTTGATATGGTTTCTATTAAATCGGGGTGAGACCTATCTCCCACTCAATATGACCATCTGATCAAGAATATAAAGTCAGATTTTCAATATCAATACTAATTTTGGGATATATGGAAATTATGATTTCGGGCACTTTCGAGGAACATTTTTAGGCTTTTGGGGTCATTTAAATATCCCCCCTTGGGAACATTCATCCTCGAATGTCAAAAACAATATATGAGAGACGTAAACATGACAATTTCACCCTATATAAAGATGCAATAATGCACTTAAATATTATTTCAAAAACGTTAACATAAGTGTAAAATCATTATGAACGTGTCAATTTAAACATGAATTTATGCAATGACATGAGGGCTGAACTTAAGACCTGAGATCAAATAAAGGATTTAGATCAATAACTACGGCTTAAATAGAGTGGAAAAGGAAAGTATATTGCTTTTGCATATCCACATCGGCCTCCCAAGTAGCACTTTCAACTTGTCGATTCCTCTAAAGGACCTTAATAGAAGCTACATCTTTGTTCCTCAACCTCTTCACTTGTCTATCCAAAATCTGAATCTGAACCTCTTCATTGGTCAAATTGTCTTCAACAACACCCAAAATATCAAGAGGCATAATAGTGTTAGGGTCCCCCATATACCTCAACATAGATAAATGAAAGATCGGATGAATCAAGTCCATCTCACTAGGCAATTCCAACTCATAAGCTACCTTGTCAATCCTCATTATTACCCTATAAGGATCCACACACCTTGGACTCAACTTGCCCCTCTTATGAAAATAAACCACAACTTTCATGGGTGAGACCTTCAAATAAACCCAATCACTAACTTTGAATTTAAGATCCCTTCTCCTTACATTGGCATAGGACTTTTGGCGACTTTGGGCTGTCTTCAACCTTTCTCTAATCATCCTAACCTTCTCAAGATCCTCCATAACCAGATCTTGTCCTACAAAGCCACTTATCCAACCTCAAACCACCCAATCAGGGATCTACAATGCCTACCATAGAGGGCCTAAAATGGAGCCAAACCAATGCTAGAATTATAGCTTTTGTTATAGGCAAACTCAATCAATTAAAGATGATCATCCCAACTACCCTTAAGCTCCAATACACAAGCCCTAAGCATATCCTCAAGTATATGGATAGTTCTTTCGGCTTGGCCATCTGTTTGAGGGTGAAAGGTCATACTATGTTTAACTCTTGTATGAAGACCCTTTTGAAAAGACCTCCAAAAATATGAAGTAAATTGAGAACCACGATCCAATATGATGGACAAGAGAATCTCATGCAATCTCACCAAGTCATGAATATACAACCTGACATAATCTTCATCCCCATATGTGGTCTTAACCGATAGAAAGTGAGCCAATTTTGTCATCCAATCAACTACAACCCAAATGGAATCAAAAAGCTTTCTATTCTTGGGCAATCCAACCACAAAATCCATATTAATCTCCTCCCACTTCAAAGTAGGAATCTTTATGTCTTGGGTTAGGCCAGTAGACCTTTGGTGCTCGACTTTGACTTATTGACAACTATCACAACCAGAAATAAATTTGGCAGTGTCTCTCCTCATGCTTCCCCAACAATACACATCCCACAAATCCCTTTACAATTTGGTTAAATCGGGATGAATAGAATAAGAAGAATTGTGGGTCTCATCAAGGATCTTTTCTCTCAAGTCATCAACACAAGGTACACACAACCTACCTTGGTATCTTAGGGCACCATCTGCCCCTTGGGAGAAAACCTCCACCTTGACCTCTTTCACTAAGGCCTTCAATTCTAACAAGGAGTAATCAAGGTCTTGCTTTGCTTTTAGCTCATCAACCAATAAAGACTTAGAGCCATTAACAACAACAACAACACCATTATTAACCTCTTCTAACCTAACTCCTAATCTAGCCAACCCATGGACCTCCACAGCCACCTCTATGCTCCCACCATTAAAAGGAACGAAGCTACCCATAGATACCTTACACAAAGCATCCATCACCACATTAGCCTTACCAGGATAATAATGCACACTCATATCATAGTCCTTAAGAAGTTCTATCCACCTTCTTTGTCTCAAGTTGAGATCTTTTTGAATGGACATATTAGAGACTCTTATGATCATTGAACACATCAACATGAACCCCATACAAATAATTATGTCAAATCTTTAATGCAAATACCACGGCGGCTAGATTAAGATCATGAGTAGGATAATTCTTTTTATGCACTTTGAGTTATCGAGAAGAATAGGCTATCACCTTACCATTTTGCATTAGAACACAACCCAAACAAACTCTAGAAGCACAACAATACATAACAAACCCATCTAGCCCATCTGGTAGTGACAATATAGGAGCGGACACAAGCTTATCTTTCAATTTTTG
>JAOTQJ010106484.1:0-11282 GCA_025642045.1 Solanum sejunctum | reverse complement strand
GTCCAAAGCACACTACAAATAACTTGGCCTTTTGGACCCAAAACCCAACTAAGAAGAAAGCTGAAAATTGGCAGCCTTGGTCCATCACGTTTGAGACCCAATTGAGCCCAATTTTGGAGGATAAAATGCTGCAATAATATATAATTAATGGGTTTCATTATCAGGTCAAGAGTGGAAGAAAACGTTGGCCAAAAATAATCTTTAAAAACGGGTTAAGTGCACTAAGGCATTGCACTAAGAAATAATGTTTCAGCTTTCTTAAAGTCCTTTGTCCTCTCTCTAATCCACTTCACCAAGCTGAAAACTCAATTTTCTAAGTCTTTTGAAGGATATACAGAACATATACGGCAAAGGTAAGCAATTATAGTGGTATTTGATATAATTTCTTCCTAAAAAACAAGAAGTATATGATAGTACCGTTGCTGGAAATTTGCTGGAAATTCTGGACAGCTTGTGTCCAGAAAGTTGCTGCTGACTTAACTTTTATTTTGGTGACTTCTATGTGGTTTTTGGGCTTTATTATGAAGAAATATTGATGTTTTTAATATGGTTTAAGTTATATATATTTCTAGTATGGTATTATCATGTAAAACAAGAAGTACATGCTATTATGTTAAGCTGGAAATTCTGGACAGCTTATGTTCTATTTATTGTTGTGAATGTTTCTTGTTTTTCAAGAGCATTCTATCGTAATTGGTTGGATGAAATATGAAGTAAGACTTATGTTCTGATAATATAAAGGTTGTTAGTCATGTTATTAAGCTGCTGCACCTGTTTTACAGTCCACAAAGATAAGTTATTGTACAATATCGTAGTTTCACTTTTAAAGAAAAATTGGAAGCTGGAAATTATAATTTGTTGATCCACGACCATAGCCTATTTTGGGACTTTTTTGGACTAATTTAAGACTGCTTTTATGTTTAGAAAACATTGGATATAATTTTTGTAAAGTTAAGACAAGCTTGGGATTTGTTGACGCCGAAGTATAGTGAAAAGTGGTAGCGTTATGCCGCTTGTTCATATGGTGTGAAGAATTGTTATGTGTTGGATTGTGGGACTGTTATCGATCTGGAAATAAGATATACATGACATTTACATAAGAATGGTGGTTAGAAAATATGTTTATAAGTGAAAAGATTGAAGAATCATCTTTGCATTGTTAGTTGGAAGCTTGTTGTCCGGGTGATCATTTTTATGATATAGGACTGCCTAGAAGTATTGTGTTGATGATAATATTAGTCTTATTGATTAATATACTGTAGCTAAATATTTGAGGGAAACCACAACCACTCCAAGGTAGTAACGAGGTCATACAATGAGGTATGTAAGGTTACTTGATTTTGTATCACTTGGCATGAAACATAGATCCTTCGGTAAGCAAAGACATTTATCCACTCCAGCATGATAAATCAGCCATACCTCCAATATTTCACATATTCATATGCTCTTATATATAGTCATCTTCAAATCTACATACATATATGATACAAAATACATGAGTTCTTATTGCTAAACAAAGTTTATGAGTTGTTTCAGTTCATACGCATTTCATAATCTATGTAATATACTCTTTTCATTTCCATATGGTATTGTATGATTACTTACATGGTACAAGCTGTATATATAGTTTTATTTCTCTAATATTATGAATACTAAAAGAGTCATCTCAAAGGTAACTAAAAGATTAAGTATACAGTTTTAATGGGTGGTAGCCCGAGGGGGTTCATTACGAACCTAGCATAGCGACGATCCCAACACAGTTTATGGGTGGTATCCCGAGGGGGTTCATTGAAAAGCTAGCATAGGTACGATCCCGATACAGTTCACCACTGATCAGTTGGTCAGTTGAGTACAGCTGTGCATAGATTTTACAGTACAAATTTTTTTGTAAAGGTAAAGCAATATAAAGAACATAAAGTACTTGATCCCAAAGTATAATTATAGGTGGTCTCTTATACGCAATCAGTGCATAATTTCATTTGAGTTATATTTCATGTACAGTATTTGTTGCCTTACATATTCAGTACATTATTGCGTACTGAGTCCCTTCTAGGGGACCTGCATTTCATGCTATAGGTACAACTGCTAATACATCTTCCCAGTAGAGTTTTAGGACATTCAGCTGTTGTTACCAAGCTCCAGGTTGTTCCGTAGCTTTGTGCGTATTTCAAGTTTACATGTTTATATTATATAGATAATTTAGACGGGGGCTGTCCCGAATATTTATGGATACTTTCTCTCGACTAGCGGCTTTGTAGACTATGTAAACTAAAGTGTGCTCATGTTTCGTACATTAGGCCCCGTGGCCCCAATGGCCTAGCTATACGCATCTCCTTTTAGCTTGTTATTACCATTTATCTCCCTATATAGAAAGTTAATTATAATATGTATACAAGCGAATAGATGTAGATTGGTTCTCCCGAGCCTTATCGGCAAGGGTGCCAGTCCGCCCTAATGGTAACTTGGGGCATGACAGTAGTCTAGGACATAAATGAATTGAAAATATAAAAAACACCCTTCATTAAAAACTATTAGAGTTGTTTTCCCATTCTACAGGTTGTGGAACGACTTATGGGTTGTATCATGTCTCATAGGTAGGGGTGTCACAAACGTTGAGCCACTAGAATTACAACTTATGATCCATAAACATGCATTACGGCTCATAGATAAAGTTGCGAGCCATAGAACCCTATGTAGGCTGACTCTAGACTTAAAACAAATTTTGGTCCCTTAGGGCCTCTACCTACACAAATTTTGGTCCTTTAGGGCCTCTACCTATGGGACCTACATATGGGTCATAAATATATGAATCATCTGATAGTTCATAAGTCAACTCCCAGAAATCTTTCAATTTTCCATTTTTACTAGACACTTTCCATAATACCACCTATGACCCATGGATTTTTTTACTGGGAGTAAGCTGGATCGTAAGTTCTAACCATTAGTAAATTGTTTGTGCATTAGCTTTCCATGTCTAAGAACACATGGTGTGTCACAGGGAGGGAGTATGCCCTCAAATTCACAAAATTGTGAAAGTATGCTCCATTTATAGTCATAGATCCGAGGGCTCGAAAGAGCAAGGTATTTGCAATGTCTCCATGTTAGTCTCTAAGTAATGCAAGATGGCCATGTTTGTCAAGTAGATGGACATTTCCCACTTGATGATGTATATGAAGTAAATTAAAGAGGAGAAGATTCGCCAAAAAGGCAAGGGAGTCCAAGAAGGCTCGTGTTAAAGGTGGGAGTTTGATGCGTAGTCAAAATACAACACTTTTGATGATTAAAACTTGGAATTTTGTGTGTTCCCAATGCAATGTTATTAGGTTTGATGTGTTTTTATGTTTATATTTTAGGATTTCAGGTTGGCAAAATTTTTGGGCATAATGTGCAGAAGTTGCTGAAGTTGAAGATCCACGAGAACCTTTACAGGACGTAAAGTATTCTATGAGCCATAAAGGTGACCTCGTGTGCAAATCTAGTGAAGGTGTATTTCTAAATTTGAGTGTATGCACCTGTAGACAAGTCATAGAAGACTTTATAATCCATAGACTTTGTCTCATACCTTGAGGAGCAAAAGGTGAAGACTTGCTGAAATTCCATCAGATATAACCCTTTATGGACTATAGAATCTTATACGGACTGTACAGTGGTGTCGTAGGAAAGTCCAGAATTGAATTGAAAGTTCATGAAAGCCAGACTACAAGTCATAGGCTGTTATGTGGCCCGTAGAAAACCTCGTAGAGCCTGCGGACCCAGTTGTCTTATTTTGTTATGGCTTTGTATTTTAAACTCTATAAATAGGTTTCAGGTTATTTTTCATAGAGGATAAGGGAGAATAGAAAAGAAACATTAGAGAGTTTGAGAAATACCTGTAAACTTTAATTTTCTTCTTTTAGTTTCAATCTTGTGATTCTCATTGAAGAGTTAGATTTCCTTGTGCTTAATTCTCTTGTGTATGTTCTCAATTCTATTATTCAAATTCTTAAATCTTGCATTTACACTGATCATAAGTAGCTAAATCCACATCTTGGTTTGTGGGAACCTTGAAGAACTAATAAGATAAACCAAATAATTCATAATTCTTGAAAAGTGTGCATGCATATATTAATGAATTCTTTTCGTATTGAATACGTTCTAACGGTGGCCAATATTAGAACCCACCTAGTTTTACTAACTGGATCAAGGTACTAATGAACAGGAAAAGAGATTAATTCACACAATTCAATTGTGTTCCTCATCTAATCAACCGAACTTTGCCAAGGGGAGGTTGACATGGGACAATCGTTAAGGGTTAGTAATGTCATATTTTGGGGATGGACCAAATCACATTGTGAATTTTGCCTCTCACCTGGGCCAAAGAGTTTGGCAAACTTAACTTACCATTCTGCATGCTACACATTGGAAAAGAATTCTATTATCAGATAATTCTGAGTTAGAGAATCATGGGGAACACAATAACCTAGTTTCTCTTCATATTGGTTTAACAGTTATCTTAGCTTAGAATTACTTTAACTAGTTATTATCCCCCCCCCACCCCCCCCCCGGAGAGATAAGTTGGTTAATAAACCCAAATTTCAATTGAATTCTTCTAAATCTATCTTATTCCCTATGGGATTTGACCCTAACCTTGGCTAGGTTATATATCGTTGCTGGGTAATTTAGCTAGAATGTTGTAATTCAAGTAATTCGAGAATTAATCCTTATGTCCATTATTTTATGTTTTTATTTTTTTAATTTTCTTCAGGGAATCATTGTAGTGTATGCCCAACACACGAAGTCGAGGCATACCCTTGACTCCATTAGACATAGAGATACAGAAAAGACTAACACGAATGTCCCCAGATAATACAAATAATGCAGCAAATGCAAATCTGAACAGGAATGAGAATAAGAATTCAAATAATTGTAATCCACCTTCTCTTGAGCGCATTTCTCTACAGCCATAGGATTTCAATGTCAAAACTTCTCAATGGAATCAATATCAGCTGAACCCTTGGCTATGAAGGTAGCTGGAGTTATTTTTTCACCACCACTACCAGCTGACACAAAGTTCGTGGTTTCGAGTGGGTTGCTCCAGATGCTACAGAACTATAGGTTTTTTGTGGGCCTACCATCAGAGGATCCGCATAGCTATCTACATAACATTGAATTTGTCTACAAGAGTGTGATAGGAACAAAAAATCTATCTATTGATGCCTTGGGACTTTATATGTTCCCATTATCTCGAACAAGTAATGCAACATTATGGCTATTCGAGCTCCCACAGAGTTCAATCACTAGTTAGGCAGAGTTATAGAAATCCTTTTTAGTAAAGTACTTCTCGAGATTGAAGAAGCTCAAGTTAAAAGACCAAATCAACAAATTTGAGCAACTTCTAGTGACTCAATCTATACTACATGGTAGTGGTTCACAAAGTACTTGAAGAGTTTCCCAGAATATAAAATTACATAAAGAGTATCCGTAACCACAAAATTATTGATGATGCCTTGGTGGAGATCTTCCACCATGCCCTCAAAAAGAATAGTCAAGCCTGTGTTGATAACATTATGGGGGGCATGTTTATTGATCAACCATTTGCAAATATCGTTGAAAGGATGGAAAGGATATGCTACACCCCAAGTCCCAATAAAGTGGACTGGCACCCATTGCCAAAAGGCTCGGGAGAACTAACCTATATCTATGTGCTTTTGATACATATTGTAAGGGATTTCTATATTTGACATGACTTTGAGAAAATAAACAGTGATAACAAGCCAAAAGGAAACACATATGTCTAGGCCATTGGCGCCACGGTATCTAATGTTCGAGACATAACCCCACTTTAATTTACAAAGTCTACAAAAGCCTTTAGATAAGAAAAAGTATCTGATAAGGGTCAGGATAGGCCCCGCCTCAACTAACTGCACAACACAAAATATAAGCTCTAGACACGCAAAGCTCTGAAGCAACCGGGAGCTTAGTAACAGTAGCTGAAAATCCTATATTCCTACTGGGGAGAGCTACTAGAACCTGTACCTGCAGCATGAACTGCAGGTCCCCTGTAAGAGACGTTAGTACGAGATAATGTACTGAATATGTAAGGAAGGGTATACTATATATGAAGTAATAACTCAAATGAAACAACACACTGGTGTCGGATAAGAGACCACCTTTAGTTATACTATGGGATCATATACTTTATGTTCTTTTTATCGCTTTACCTTTACTGTATAATCTATGCACAATATGTAATACAAATGACCAGCTGATCAATGGTAAAACCATATCAAGATCAGCCTTGGCTAGGCTCTTCTTTACCCCCTCAGTCTACCCCTCTTGATAGGATCGTCCTTAGCTAGTTCATTCTTCCACCCCTCGGGCTACCACCCATCAATAAGCAGTATACTTTATTTTATCTTTTAATTACCTTTGAGATAATTCTTTCCATGGTCATAATATTAGAGTTGTAAGGCTATCTGTATAGCATGTGACATGTACATAATTATACAAGACAATATGACAATGAAAAGAGTACATTGCACAAATAATGAAATGCGTATGAGATGAACAACTCATGAAATTTATTTAGCAACAAGAACCTATGTAATGTGGTATCCACGTATGTATGTAGATTTAAAGGTGACTATGTATGGGAGCATATGAACATGTGAAAGAGTGAAGACATGGTTAATAGTTGTGTTGGAGTTTGTAAGTGCCTTTATGTGCCAAGGAAGAAGCTAGATTTCATGCCAAATAATACGAATTTAAGTAGCCTTACATACCTCACTGTACGACCTCGCTATTACCTTAAAATAATCTTCCCTTCCTCTAAATATTTATCTAAAACATAGTATGTTATAAAACTAGCAATAACAGCCAATAGATACATCTTGGCAGCCCAATCTCCTTAAAAAAACAACATACGAGCAGCAAGCGTGTATTTATAAATCGGAGCATATTCTTTCAACCTTTCTGCCCCTAATCATATTTTCTGATAGACATTCTCATATACATAACATATTCATCATATTCTAGTACCATAATAGTCTTACAGCAGACCACAAAGTACACCACATAAAAATTGCATAAAACATACAAATAGGCGGCATAACGTTACATCCCTTCGCTATATTTTGACGTCAATAATCCTGAACCTGTTTCAACTTTACCCAAACTATATCCAAAGTTTTTACACATAAAAACCAATCTTACAACAGACCACAAATCATTCTAAATTATGTGAAGGTCGTGAAACAACAATTTCCAATTATCAGCCCACAAGTTTTCTTTTAAGAGCACGATTATGATGTTGTACAACAACTCTTTTTTTGCGGACTATAAAGTAGTGCAGCAGCCTGGTTTCATCATTAACAAAAAAACCATTGTTAAACATATGAGTTTTACTTCATAGTACATCTAATCAAGAAGAGAAAATCCTCTTGAACAACAAGAAAAGCTCACAACAATCCTTAGGACACATGCTGTCAAAATGTTCAGCACAAACATAACCAACATAGTCTCTTTTTTTTCATACGAAAACCATACTAAACACATATGTAAACTTGCTCACCACTACCTTCAAGGTGTAGGGATTCTCCAAGAACCCTAGAACTCCCCCTGTGGCTACTTTGCTAGGTTAAGAAAGTGTAGAGAGAAAGCTTGTGAAAGCTGAAATTTTTCAAGTCTAAGAATGACTTAAAGGTGCTATTTGTAAGCCTTTTTAAAGTGGATTTTGGTTTACTTTCTTGTGTGGTTTGAGACTTATATTATTAAGGTTGTGTTAGAGTAGCTTGTCCTTTTCACTTGGGCCTAATTGGGTCTCAAAGTTGATGGGCTTTGGCTGCCCTTTTTCCAAATTTCTCTCCACTTGGTTTAGGCCCAAATGGTTAAGTGGGTTGTGATATACTTGGGACCTTTTTATATTCTTCTTGGTCTGAAAATAAATTTCATTTATGATTCTAAAAAATGTTCTTAAGTTACACCATTAATGTGGACTTTATTCATAAATTTACTTGGACCAATTCGACGTCAGGCCTTGTCTCTATTTAGCTAGCAAATTTAAGTTAAGCAAGTAATGTGACTCACCTGCTAGCTTCCTAAGTCCAACAAGCACCTCACTTCTCTCACTTCATTTAAGGCTGTGATCTCCTCAAATCAACTTAAAACTTATTTACACTCGACCCTCTTTAGCCTTTAGACACACATATTGATCTATAACACGAGATTCGAGCACTTTTAAAAATGGGTGTCAATTTGACCAAACCATATCATGTTTCAGTTGAATAGAACTAGTATTGTAAGATATGGGGTGTTACATCCTCCCCCTTAGGAACATTAATCCTCGAATGTTAGCACAATGGGATATCTTAACCAAGTTTAAACCTTTACTTACACAAACGTTTGACAACACATTAAGTATTAAATCACACGTACCTATTAGTGTACCAATTATGCATGTTAGACTTCCTCTTTATCTTCGAATAAGTAAGGGTATTTTGATTTTATCGCATCCTTGGCCTCCCATGTTATTTCTTCTGTTTGTTGGTTTCTCCAAAGTACTTTTACTGAAGCTATTTTTTATTCCTTAGCTTTTTAACTTGATGATCTAGAAAAGCAATAGGTACCTATTAATATGTGAGATCTCCTGTAACCTGCACGTCCTCAAAAGGATGAGATGGATCACCTATACATTTTCAAAGAATTGAGACATGAAAAACTGGATGAACCATTGGAAGCTCTTAGTTTAGATCTAGTTCATATGCAACCTACCTAAACGACTTAATAATTTGATATGGTCCTATGTAACATGGGCTCAGTTTTTCTTTTTTACCAAATCTCATAACCCCTTTCATTGGAGACACCTTTAAAAATACCCAATCCCCTACCGATAATTCCAGTCCTCTCTTCCTAGCATCTACATATGATTTGTGATGAATTTGGGCTATTTCGAACTGCTATTATATTACCTTAACTTTTTCCATGGCTTATTGTACTAGATCTGGCCCAAGCAAAGTGGTTTGACCCACAATAAACCATTCAATTAGTGATCTATATTTTCTTCCATACAAAGTTTCATAAGGTGTTATCTTGATACTCGTGTGGTAGCTATTATTATAGGCAAATTCAATAAGTGGCAAATAGTCCACCCAACTACCTTTAATGTCCAATACACAAGCTCACAAAATATCTTTAAGTGTCTGAATAGTGTGCTATGCTTGACCGTCTGTTTGAGGGTGGAATGTTGTACTCAAATTCACTTGTTTCCCTAGATCCCTTTGGAAAGACTTCAAAAACTTTGCAGTGAATTAAGCTCCTTGGTCAGATATAATGAAGACTGGAACTCCATGTAGCCTGACTATCTCTTTAAAGTATACCTTGGCATACTCTTCAGCTGTATAATCACTCCTAACTAGCATGAAGTGTGTTTGACTTTGTGAGTCTATCAACTATTACCCATATAGAGTCAAACTTCTAAAACGAGTGAGGCAACCCAGTAACAAAATCTATGTTGATCATATCCCACTTCCATAGTGGAAGCTCTAACATTGCATATAACCTCCAGGCTTTTGATGTTCTACTTTCACTTGTTGGTAATTTAGACATTGAGCCACAAATTTTGCAAGGTCCTTTTTCATGCCTCCCCATGAAAACATTCCCTTCAGGTTCTATTTGTAAGCCTTTTTAAAGGGGATTTTGGTCAACTTTCTTGTGTGGTTTAAGCATTATATTATTAAGGTGGTGATGTGACACCTTGGCCCTTTCACTTGGGCATAATTGGGTCCCAAAGTTGATGGTTTTGGCTGCCCATTTTCGAAATTTCTCTTCACTTGGTTTAGGCCCAAATGGTTAAGTGGGTTGTGATATAATTGGGTCCTTTTTATAATCTTTTTAGGCTAACAATGAAGTGCATTTATGATTCTAAAACACGGGCTAAAGTTACACCCTTAACATGGACTTTGTTCATAATTGGACTTGGACGAATTTGACGTCGGGCCTTGTCTCCGTTTAACTAGCAAATTTAAGCTAAGCATGTAGGTGACTCACCTGCTAGCTTCCTAAGTTGTGTAACAATCTCACTTCTCTCACTTCATTTACAGTCGTGATTTACTCAAATCGACTTAAAACGTATTTACCCTTGGCCCTCTTCATTGTTAGATGCATATATCACCCTATAACATGAGATTCGAGCACTTTTAAAAATGGGTGCTAATTTGAGCAAACCATATCATGTTATATTTGCATAGTACTAGTATTGTAAGATGTGGCGTGTTGCAGGATAGTCAAGACCGTTGTGCATGGTGGCAAAGAGACTGAACATCTACTAAAAGTTTGTGAGTTATTAGTATTGGTTTGGAGCAAGCTAAAATAAATGAAGAGATTATGCAATAGCTTTTCGAAATTCGTATAGGTATGGTGGTGATAATGAAGTAGAATCAGGAATAAGTTAATGTAATTATTCAACAGACTCTTGGACAAACCATGTATGATGATCCCTACTATGAGGAGGATACTATAATAACCCACATCTTACATTTACTAGTTGTATGCATATTGAACATGATATGGCTTGGTCAAATTAGCACCCATTTTCCAAAGTTCTTGAATTTCATACTAGCGGGTTATGTGTACGTCTAATGATTAAGGCGAGTGAGTGGATATGAGTTTTAAGTCAAATTAAGGAGATCATAAGCTTAAACAAAGTGAAAGAAATGAATTGCTTGCAGGACTTAGAAAGCTAGTAGGTGAGTCGCCTACATGCTTAGCTTAAACACGCAAAGTAGATGGAGACGACACCAGATTACGAATCTGTCCAAGTTTGATAATGAATAAAGTCCGAGTTAAGGGTGTAAATTTAGCCCATATTTTATCATAACAAATGTACAATATTTAGAGCCCAAGATGAGTAATAAAAGGCCCCAAGTACTTTCACAATTCACTTGATGATTTGGTCCCAAACTAAATGAAGGAAAAAGAGAAAAGTGGGCAGACAAGGCCCATCAAATTGAGTCCCATCTAGGCCCAAGTGAAAAGGCCAAGCTGGTGCATACAAACTTGAATAAAACAAGTCTTAAAAGACAAGATTTAGTCGGACAAAATTATCCCTTTAAAAGGGATTTAAAAGTAGCTCCTTAAGTTATTTAATAACTATAACAATAACAACATACCCAGTGTAGTCCCACAAGTGGGGTCCGGGGAGGGTGACTTGTACGCAGACCTTACCACTACCTCCTAGAAGTAGTGAGGCTGTTTCCTTAAACCCTCGGCTCAAAACCCATTAGCAGAAAAGACTAGATATGACAAAA
>JAOTQJ010106463.1:0-11283 GCA_025642045.1 Solanum sejunctum | reverse complement strand
TTTTTTTGGGTGAACCACGTTAAATCTGTGTCTCCATTTTATTATCTTGCCCAATTTATTTTATACTTTTCAATATCCAATCCCGATCCTTATCGCGCTTCCGCTATCGCTTAATATTCCCTAACAATTACTACCTTCTATACAGGAATGTGAAGGACGATCATTTCAAGAGACAAAAAACTGGTTTGACAGTGCCATTTGACTTCGGGGTAGTACAAGTGTCGAACAAGAACTGATTTTACAAGTTGGCAAGCGAAGGACAGGCGATCGACGACTCAGTATGATATCATTCACCAACTAAATTTTTTCATACGCAGTCAGATGTTTGAACTGTATACATTTCTGAAAATATACTATTGTTTTTCAATAGTACATAGATGTAATCATGTATTACCTGCGAAAAAAAGCCAAGTATTTCAAATCATCCGGCTTTTCATTGACCACTGTTAATTGCAATTTTGCCGGGATTATACATAGCATTTGGAGAGTGTACTCTGACCTTGACAGCACCGAAGACAATGTAAATTCAGAAAGAACAATTGTGTCATATATCAATGGGTATAGACTTCTAGCTGTCGTGCCATGGTCTGCAGTTAACAATGTTTTTATACCAGTTTGCCGTAGGGACAGATTCCACTGGGTACTATTGGTTGTGTCATTCAATGACCAATCAATAATGATATACGACTCCATCAGATTTCCATCAAATGATGCGTACGTAGAAAAGGAAGTCAACAAGTTTGCAAAGCTTATACCCAATTACCTTGCTTCATCACAGTTCTACCAGAACAGGGTGATTGATATAAATTTGCAATCGAAGTACAATGCCAACACAGAGTACGATAAATTTAAAATTGTACGCGTGAATAACTTACCGCAGCAGCATGAAGAAAGCTTGAAAGTTGTTATCTGATCCCATCTGTTTATACTTTGGACAACATTAATAACCTAGCCTACCATCACCATGTGTGCTTTGTTCTAGCAGGGATTGTGGAATACACTTGGCGGTGTACGCCGAACATTTGAGTGAAGGCCTTGCAATACCTGAAAGTCCCACAGACTGTGACCTGATAAGATCCAGATATGCAGCTCTCCTGTGGGGTTACGGAAAGCCAAAAAATGAAGAAGGCGCAGTCAGCGACAACGAAACACCAATGAAGCCTCCGAGGGACCCAACGGAAAGTAACGTTGGCGACATCATTCTAGTCTAGCAGTCCAGTAGTGTCTAGTTTTTTGTCCACCCTTTTTTGCATCAGAACTTGGATTACCTTTTCGTTATAAAGACATTCCAAGCCAATATTTTTGGTTTTTATTGGGTAACAGACAATCTGGACATTTATTATATATCTGAAAAGCTTTTTATACAATTTTCAATGTGTCTTTCATTGTATTTCTTTTTAAACAACAACAACAACAACGTATCCCAGTGCCTCAAAAGACTCCCGCTCATTGCGGGGTGAGGGGGGGTCGGATGTACGCAGCCTAACCTCTATGTTTAAAAACATAAAGCGGCTGTTTCCAGATGTATTTCTTTTTAAACGTCTGCTTTTTTTTAGTTTTGGTGCACGAATAGACATCCTCAGAAAAACAAATTTATTGTCATGTTTAAAAGAACAGTATAACTGACAATATATTAGTTGAATTTATACAAATACATATAAGTATATAACACACCTACATTACTAATATAATTTTATACAATATACACTTCAGATTCATGTATATATTCGTATGAATATAATTGAAATTATACAAATACATATAAGAATATTACAAACCTGCATTAATAATACATTTTTATACAATATACACATCAGATTCATATATATATATATATATATAATTGAAATTATACAAATACATATAATAACGTTAATAGTAGATTTTTATACAATATACACATCAGATTATTCAATTCAATCAAACATCCAGGTACCTTTTTATTCCGCTAAAGGGACACTCTTTATATATGTATACAGTTATTTACATACTATACAGTTACATGTAATGTTTTTTTTTCCTTTAATATATGTATTATTAATTATATCAGAAACAATAAAATTTTCAGATACAGATTAAATAACAACTCAGAAACAATGGATGCGTATATACATAATGATTATTTATTTTCAGATATAGATTATATATATAGAAAAAAATGAATAACGCGAATGATATACAACGAGTGTCAGTCTCAAAGCTTGCATTTTTATTAAAACGATTAAAAACTTTTACGTGAACATCAAAAGCTCCTACATGACAAGAAGTAAAAAAACAGATAGACAGAATAAATGTTTTAAACTACGGAGTGCCAGGCCTATTCCTACAAGTTCGTCGATTATGACCTGCTATCCCACAAATACTACACGTATTTTTTCCCTTGGATGACAGTAATTCAGCGAATCGTTTGTCTCTGCTCTTTTTTTTTTTTGGTCTACCTGGTAGTCTCTTGAATATAGGAGGCATAACAATATCAGCATGTTCTGCTCAGGTATAACCCAATCCCCTTTATCGGGCAACTGATCTATTGGCACTTCGTATGTTTTCAACACAGTCTTCGGCTTATACAGATCTGAGCAAAAATCATCTGTTTCTAGATGCTTAATCTTCAACACAGCCCAAGCATGCTCACACGGTATTTCTTCAATTTGGAATCGACCATAGCTACATGTCTTGTTAGCAAGACACACTTTAAATTTTCTACCTTCATCACTGACATTGTAGACGTGAACAGTGGATGATACCACCTATGAAAAATCAAATAAAATAAAGGGAACTATAGCAAAATACAATGCTTGTCAAATATAATTATATATAATAATGAAACATACCGTCATGCTTATACTCTTAGCTTCATTCCTGGCCAATATATCCTGAAACTTACCCATCAATGGAGTAAATGTATATGTTGCCTCTTTTTGATTTTCTAAATTTCATCTGTCAAACATCAAACCCACCTCCTCCAGGAAGTCAAAAATCGGTAATTCACGAGCAGGCACCAAGGCGGAATTAATACTTTCTACAAGATTAGACGTCATACACCACCCTCTATGCACTGGAGCATAAATTCGGGCTCACTTATCGTAGCCAGCTAGCTGCAAATACTCCTTAACCCTTATATCTATCCTTTCTACAGTCCTCATCAGCCTATCAAAATCAGATCGTGTATAAGCTTTGGCCATTGTATAAAATACTTTACTCAATTTTTCGTGGGATTTTCAATATCTAGTCTTAACATTACCCCACAAATGTCATATACAAGTATAATGTGGAACACCGTTATACACTCTCACAACTGCATTTATTATGCTCTCATTTCGGTCAGAGACCACACACATATTAGGGTGTTACCCATACGCTTCCTTAAATTGCTCAAAAAATCAAGTCTAGGAGGCATTATTTTCAGAGTCTATAATTCCATACGCGAGAGGAAATATATGTCCTATTTGCACAAAACATTACCAAAAAAAAATATATAATATTGGGCATATATATATATATATATATATCAATTGAAAAATTTATATACAATTGTAAAGACATGCATACCTGCTCCATCCATACAACTTGCAGAAACAAATTGCCTATTGAATTGACCTCTAAGGTGACTCCCATCAACTACAACCATAGGTCTACAGTGATCAAACCCTCTAATAAAAGCATGCAACACAATAAAGAGATAAAGAAATCTATCGTCATCAATCTTCTCCAGTTGCACATAGGAGCTTGTATATGTATAATCCAACATATACAAATAAGCTAGAAGCTTGTTATACAATCCCACTAGCGTCCTCCGCAATGAGTTCAAAGCCTTTTCCTTTGCCCTCCAGGCTTTCATGTATGTTACATCAATGCCAAAATCAATTTTCATGTCCTTTTTATATCCGAAGCCGTGTATTTTCTCTTGTGATCTTCTAATTTAAGCTTCACAATCCCTTCAATAAGATTGCTAGTTGCCTGCCTCTGTGAATAAACCTATCCTTCAATGGACACATATGATCCACATTGAACATCCTAATTCGAAACATGTCAGACTTGTTAATTGCAAACACTTTCATCATCCACTCGCACTCATTTGACTTGCCACACAATCATGTAGCTGCACGCGTATACATAATTTTAAAAAAATCAAGATAACATGAGTAATGCATTAATGTATACATATTTACACACATCACAATCAGATTATTGTTTAGATAAAAAAGTTCAGGTACATTTATCTGTGTATACCTGATTGCATTTGACCTTTGAATTTTAAATTGGAACCTATTAGCGATTGCATAATGCTCCATTACAGCCTTTAGGGTTGCTTTGTCTCTATACACCTGATATACTTCAACAAACTTATGCGAGGGGTCCAATATGACTCTCGTCCATTCATCAGATGCCATTGCATCAAGAAGTTGTACCAACTCATCAATTGTCATATTATTTGTTTTAAATTCATCCAATACACACATTTGCGCTTTTTCATTCAACGCAATTGAATTTTCATTGGCACTATCGCTCACATTATTATCACCTACGCCTTTCGAAGTATACTTGCACATATCGGATACATGTTAAAATTATTTGTTGATTTTTTCAACATAACATAAATCCTAACTTCCATGTCATCATGTATCACCATTAGCATTTTCCTAGGTTCCACCTTATACTCAAGCACCATATCCTTTCTAGTAATATCAACTCGCAGTTGTTGAGCAATCAATGTATATAACTTGTTATATGTGGAGTTCTCCTTGAAAACAATCCCCTCCAAAACATAGTCAATATAGTTTTTATCACCGTCCCATCAACCGAAATAGATAATCATTATTGTGATTGACGACATGGATGCACACAAGAAAATTTACGCAAAGCTAATAATCAGTCAATCAAAGCAATCAAGAGATTATACACAACATAATAATTACTACTATACCCACTTATACATTTTATACCTATCAAGCATTCCAACGATCAACCAAATTATACGTTGGGATCGTATACTTTATGTTCTTTATATTACTTTACCTTTACTATATAGTCTGTGTACATCATAAACTGTAAATGACCAACTGATCAGTGGTGAAACTATATCGGATTTGTCCCTGGCTAGGTTATACTCAACCCCTCGGGCTACCACCTATTAAAAATTATATACTATATCTTTTAATTACCTTTGAGATTATTCTTTTGGTGGTCATATATTGTAGATTTTGGGCTATTTATACAATATATAACATGAAAATATATATTCAAGACAACATGGCATTGAAGAGAATGTGTTACATAAGCAACGAAATGCGTATGAAATGAAACAACTCCTGAACTTTGTTTAGCAACAAGAACTCATGTACTTGGTATCCATGTATGTATATAGATTTGAAGGGAACTGCATATAGGAGCATATGAATATGTGAAAGAGTGGATACATGGTTGCTTGTCATGTTGGAGTAGATAAGTGACTTTACTTACCGAAGGATCTATGTTTCATATCAAATGATACGAAATCAAGTAGCTTTACATACCTCATTGTATGACCTTGCTACTACCTTGGAGTGGTTGTCTTTCCCTCAAATATTTATCTACACTATATTAGGTAATCAAACTAGTATTAGCAGCAACAACACACTTCTAGGCAGTCTGACATCATAAAAATGATTACCCAGACAACAAGCTTTTAATTAGTGACACAAAGGCATTTCTTCAACCTTTTCACTTATAAATATATTTTCTAACAACCATTCTTATGTACATGTCATGTACATCTTATTTTCAGTCCCTTATCAGTCCCACAATAGCCCATAAAACACAACACACAATAATTCTTCACAATATACAAACAAGCAACATAATGTTATCCCTTTCACCATACTTTGACGTCAACAATCCCAAAACTGTTTTAACTTTACCAAAGTTATTTCCAATGATTTTACCACATAAAACCAGTCTTATTATGGTCCAAGAACTGTCCCAAATCAGGGGTAAGTCGTGGAATAATATAATACAATTCTACACAACTTACAAATGGACAACATAACATTATTCCCCCTTCACTACATTTCGACGACGACAATTCCAAACCTTTTCCAACTCTAAACAAACTATTCCAACAACATTTACACATACCAACAGTGATAATAAAATTTTATAACATCACCCAAAAAGTCATTAAGTACACGAGCCAATAGCTTTAAATCCAACAGCCCACAACTTCCAACCTACATCATACTTAAGATAGCACAAGAAAACTCTTTTGTTAGATGAAATCAAAATCTGGGCAGCAACCTTAGGTGTATATATATATAACTCAAACCATGTTACTAACATAAAATTCTCTTCATAATACAGCCCACATACCATTTAGAAATTATTAAAATAAAAGGAAAGAGTGCAGTAATTTTTTGGACACATGTTGTCCAGAATTTTCAGCATACCATATTATCATATACTTCTTGATTTTCATGAAGGAATCATACTAAATACACAAATATATTTAATTACCTTTATCTTCAAGGTTTAGAGCCTCCTCAATAATCTTAGAATTTTCTTTGGCTGCTGCTTTAGTAGGTTAAGAAACGTTTAGAGAGAGGATTGGGAAAACTGAAAATTTTCTAAGTCTAAAAGGGGACTGAAAATTTCAGCTTGTTAACCCCTATTTAAAGGCCTTACTTGGACGACTTTCCTTGGGCTTTTTGACCACCAAATACCATATAATATTGGGATAAATATTCAACAGTTTAATCCCCAAAATTGGGCCAAAATGGGCATCACATTCTAATGAATTTGGGCTACCAATTTTCAACTTTTCTCTTAATCCGTTTTGGTCCGAATAGCTAAGTGGTTTGTATTACACTTGGGCCCTTATTACACTCTTCTTGGACAGAAAAATAAGGACCATCCATGATACTAAACATGGGCTAAAATTTATACCCTTAAAATAAATTTTATCCATAATCAGACTTGGACAAAAACGCCATCGAACCTCTTCTCTGTTTAGCTAGTAATTTCAAGCTAACAAGTAGGTGACTCACCTACTAGATTATTGAGTCATACAAGCCCATAAATTCTTTTACTTTGTTTAGGGTTGTGATATCCTCAATTAAGCATAAAACACATATACACAAGACCCTCCTCTAAGCATTAGATGCTCATATTGCCCGTTAACATGAGAATCAAACACTTTCAAGATTTGACACTAATTTGACCAATCTATCTATTGATTTATTTCACATAATATTAGTGCATGTAAAATGTGGGGTGTTACAACTTCGATATGAATATTTGTGATTGGTAGAACAATTTCAGGATGAGGAATATTTTCACTACTAGAGGATAACTGGCTAAGACCAAAGCTAAATGATGGTGAAGAATCCATATGTATCAGTGGCTGGACATGGAAGAAGACTTTAAAGAAGCATAAAATTGAAAGATATTAGGTTTAACGGAGAAAGGGGAAGTGTTTCAGTTATTTTCTTTATAGTTTAAGAGGGTGTTTGGATGGGTTTAGAGTCCGTTTGGCTTACCTTAAAAGTTAATGAAACTTACTTTAAAGCTCTTTTTAGCCTATAAAAGTAATTGACAATTTTCAAAACAACTTAAAAAAAGTTAAAATTTGTTTAAAATAAGTTAAAAGTTAAAAGCAACATCCCCCAACTTTTATTTTTTAGCTTAAAAGTTATTACAATTTGACCCAAAAATTACTCTTTTACCCTAAATATTTTTTCATATTTTTAAAAATATTCTTAACTAAAGTATCCCTAATTACTCTCTCTCTTCTCATTATTTCAATTCAAACCACAACCCAACACTCTTATGCTCTTTGAAACCACTGTCCAATAGTGTTTTTCTCACCCTACTCTTCTTGCTGCAATCTTTCCTGACAAAATATTTTAAAATCTTTATGTGAAATAGGAAGCGATGTGCATGCCATTAGAAAAAATAAGTATTATTGGTTGGTTAAATGCTGGAAGTTTCTTGAGAGGGTAAGAGAAAATTGGAATAATTGATATAATTTGACAATTGAATATCCCAATCATGTTTTGATTTCGATCACGATAAAAGAGGCATCTTAAAATTTTCATGTGATCTATCCAAACTATATATTTTAAAAATTAAAAATAAATTATGTATACAAAATGTTCTTAAATAGTAAGTTTATATTGATGTTGAATTAAAAATAAATTTATGTTACTTTATTTTATTTTTGTAGATAGAAAAATAAGTAATAAATTTTTATAATGTTAACAGTTTGAAGGGTATTTCAAACATTTTTAATTAAAAAAAGTGTTTAACAACACTTATGTGCCAAACATATCAAGAAGTTTTTTCCACCTACAACACTTTTATCCAAACACATAACTGCTTGTTTTTCAAATAAATTTCAGTACTTTAAAAAATATTTCTAAAGTACTTTTCAAAAGCTATTTTTTCCAGTTAAGCCAAACGGGCTCATTTAAAAATAATGAGAAAAATTTGAATTTCAAATTAATTGAGAAAGGTTGATTAGAGAACTGAAAAATAGAGATTGGAATGATATTGATTAGACTACTTGAAATTAGGAGTAAATTTAGGATAAATTAAAGAGGAGTGTGAAAGTATAGACTATCTATCTGAAAGTTGGAGAGAGAAAGTAAAAATAAGGGATTGGTGTGATTTTTTTAAATGGCATGTTATAAACATATTCTATTTATGGTGAATGTCTATTTTATGTAGATTCCTTTAGAAGTTAGGAATCCTACTTCAATACCAATTCAGTTTCTTACTTGGAGATCAAGTCGGTTTTTCCCTATGAATATAAGGGTTTCCTTCATTACAATACATATCTCAATATTATTGAAGATCAATAAGAAATCTTGTCTCTTCTCTCTACTTTCTTCTTCTTTTACTTTATAGTTTCATAACATATGATCAGCACAAGACTATACCGTTTTAAAGATTCAAGATTAAAGTATTATTTATTTATTTATTCTCATTTTGTTGACTTGGCTAACCTTACAAAACTTGAGTTCATTGCGCTTCAAAGTTCTGGCAAGAACTATCTTTCATGGGTGTTTGATACTGAAATCCACCTAGATGTTATGGGTCTCGGAGGGACTATTAAAAATGAAAACAAAGCATCAAAACAAGACTATGCTAAAGCCATGATATTCTTACGTCATCATCTTTACGAATTTTTGAAAATCGAATATCTTAAAGTCAAGGATCCACTTGTTTTGTGAAAAAGCCTCAAAGAAAAATATGATAACTTGAAGATGGTCATACATTCAAAGATACGATATGATTGGATATATCTGAGGCTACAAGACTATTAGTCTATTCATGAGTATAATTCTGCTATATTCAGTATCACTTCTCAATTAAAACTGTGTGGAGAAACGATTAGTGATGTCGATATGATTGAAAAGACGTTCTCCACTTTTTACGCCTCGAATGTGCTGTTACAACAACAATATCAAAAAAATAGTTTCACGAAGTATTCTGAATTGATTTCTCATCTTCTCGTGGTAGAACAAAATAATAATTTATTGATGAAAAATTATGAGAAACGACCAACTGGATCTACACCACTTCTCGAAACCCCTGAAGTGAATGAGGTGTATTCGGATCATGATAAGCATGGAAAAGATCACGGCGTGGTCGTGGTCGTGATTTTGGCCAAGAACAAAAGTTTTATCCTGGTGTTAATCATTCATCAAAGAAAAAAGAAAAAAAAGAAAAGATGAAAAGCATGGAACAATTAAATCAGGATATTATCGATGTGGGGTAAAAGGCCACCATTCACGTGTCTATCGTACTTCCAAACATTTGGTTGACCTTTATCAGGAGTTACCAAGAAGAAGGAGAAAAATCAAGAAACGAATTTTTATCTCTGAAAATCAAGTTGACATCACACATTGGGATGTAGTAGATTTCTTTGCACAACCTGAAGGAAAGATCGATCACTTGATTGGTGTTGGTTCTGTGGCCATGGATGTCACGCCCCGAGAGGGTACCCTTAGCGTGGCTGGCACGCAAAGACTATTACTAGCCTTCAAGTGAACTACTTGGCCTCACATCGTACTCAACAACAGAAGAAATAACTCAAGTAGATACACTATTATTAACAAAAATTCACTCACAGTTTCAAAAGAACAAGGTTTGAAATAATATAATACGTTTTTTAAGAAATCATTGCTCAACATCTATAAAGCCTCTAATTAACAATCCAGACAGTGCCATAACAGGCCATAGACATATCAAATGAAAATAATACTCTATAAAAGACAGAAGGTAAAAAGGGCTTCTCCGGAACGTAAGCAGAGCTCACCAACTCTGAGGTGTACGATCCGGATCTCAGCGATGCGCGAGCTAAATTCCTCTATCTCTAGTATATGCATCATGAAACAATGCAGTACCAAAGATGTCAGTACGTGGAATGTATAGTAAGTCCAACGACTCAAATATAATAATAATACTAATAATATTGATAAGCTCAAGAATACTCACCTCGACTCCTCAACTCACGCGCAGCTCAGTATATAGCAGTTTAGAACATTTCATACATTCAAACAATATATATATATATATATGCATAGTGAAAGTAAACTTAAGTTTGTAAATCTCATGTTCAATCAAAGTTGCTTAGGAGTTTCTCTTAACTGACATACCTCCCATCACCATAAGTTAGGTGATGTATAATGAATCGGCATCGTTGCCACGCCCGTCCTATACGTGCCATGACATAGGATGATTAACTCTCTCTTGGATCCAGGGTAAATATCCACTTGCGAGAAAAATCACCAAAATAATGCTATATGATTATCCTATGCTGATATTCTATAGGTTAAAGTAAAAGTATACTCGCTCCCCGCTCGGTGCTCGATACTCCTCCCAAGACTTAAACATGCTCAAATCATCATGTAACTCAATACTCAATCAATCAACTCATCCTCAACCTAATAGAGTTATCTCAATTCATCTCAAAGATTCATTAATTCATTCAATTACATACAAGTACTTAAATATAGTCAACTCAATAATCATATAACTTGTCATGCTCGACTCAATTCAAACGGTCATTTGGACTCTTTTAACCTTACTCATCATGTTATGTAAATAAGTTCATATTGTAACATATTTTCATGTTCAACGACTCAAGTAATTCAATTGTTCATATTAAACTCACCTTAACTTCATATAAACTCTTTTCACATAGAACATAAATCTCAAGACATAATATATTTCAAGTAGTAAAATCCTCATATAATAGCAAGAGAATAAACAAAACTTCCTCATCAACAACTTCTCTTAAATCTC
>JAOTQJ010106434.1:0-11284 GCA_025642045.1 Solanum sejunctum | reverse complement strand
CAAGAATTATGGTTCTTCATCAAGAACTCTAAAGAGTCTAAGTCAAGAATTCAAGAATCAAAGATAATTCTTTTAATGAATATCCTTCCAAGTTCTTTCACTTTAAAAGAATGGCGAAGATTGAGGATTTTCTCCAAGAATGAGGAGAGAAGATAACAAACTTTCCCCAAACTTTAACCAACGATTTCTCTCGCAATTTCGATCGGATTTGAGCAATTGAAAAGGCTAAATTGTATATTTTTCCAAGGAGAACAGCATGGGAGCTTCAGAAACTGACTTTATTTCTTCGTCTGAGGTAAAAATTATAGATTTATTGCTGCATTTTAATGTATTTTTGAAAACTTTAACATACGATTTCTTACTCATGTTAGCTCAGTTTTTGTATTGGTTTTCACCATTGAATTCTCTATCACTTGGGGAACATTGTAAATTTTTTTAGATTTTGATGGTATTTTTATGACGATAAAATTTTTAGACCGTGTTACCCTTTTCACCCAAATTAATTGACTTTAGTGTAGTTAGATTTATTATATAATTATAATGTTATATTTGAATAGATTTTGGTGAATTGGAGTGTCATAGAAATGGAGAATCTTCTGAATTGACATGATTCGAGACTTTATATAAGGCAAAAGAATTTCTAACCTTTTGTTAAATATGTTGAACCTCGTATGCTCCAATATGTACACAATTGATTATTTTGGGGTAGAGATGGATTTATGTAGGCTTTGATTGAAATATTTTGAATTGGGTAATTATTCTATGGTGATATTCAACTTATGAATTAATGATGGAGATTTATTATATGTGAAATAGTGATTATTTGTTATTGATATCGAAGTGATACTTGCTTTTATATGTGAATATTTTTAACATTATGATGGTATTGAGATTGATGATATGGCAACATTTATGTTATTGAGCTACCCATTCTTGATTTTTGAGATATATGAATTTGTATGGGCATCTCGCATATTTTATTTGCATGAACATGACTGTTGCGCATTTACTATGTGTTTGTTGGATGATCAAAGAAAAGAAGTGAAAGGCCAAACGGAAATGGTTTCGGCTAGTAAAAAAGAAAAGAAATGAAAAGCTGAAGGGAAATGGTTTTGGCTAGTGAAAAAGAAAAGAAATAAAAAGTCGAAGGAAAATGGTTCCGGTTAGATATGAAATGAAAATTACCGAAGGAAAATGGTTCAGATGGATACATGGTCCATGTGTGGCCCCATGGGTTCTGACTGAGGCATGTTTATGATCAGCAGATGTGTATCAGAGGACAGTCACATCATTTTTCTTGATATTGCATTGCATAGCATTATTTACATCTCACGACATTCATTTTCATCCTATAATACTTTCGCTTGTTGTGATTATATGGAGTGCTATTGAGATTGGTTATTCATTATATCATTTCACCTATTTATGTCTTTACATGATTAGTTTTGGTATTGATTTATGGCACTTGATGAATTAGCGAGAACTTGATAAATTGTAGAGTTTTTCCCTATGACTTGAAAGTGGGATAATGAGAATTATACTATTATAGGCTTTAATCGTAGAATTTTTGAATGGTGTAATTGTGGAGGTTATGAATTCTTGTATCGCATAATAGTTGTGAGATTGTGATCTTTAGAGGCCTAATACTAAGTGATGATTATATCTACATTCTAGTAATTTTCTACATATGATATATATATTGTGCTGGGATTCTTTTTTTGAGTGTAGGCTTGTAGTATGGCAGTATGTGGTTGGGTGTTTAGGAGTTACTTGGTTCTTCATTATTTTACTTTCAATTAGTTTTTCTTGCCGAGTACCATGTGTTTGGTACTCACCCCCTTGCTATAACAACTTTGTAGGTTGTGAGCCCGGATTGTCGTGATACTCTTTACTTTTCCTTGTCTGAGGCTTCCTGTAGAGATTGCAAGAGGTAGTTGTTTGCCATCCCAGCTGATTTTTTACTCCTATTTATGATTTTGTTCTATTCTAGAGACAATATCATTTGACACTTGTGGTTCTTTTCGAATCTATTGTAATACATTAGAAGCTTGTGCACGTGACAACCAGGTTTTGTGGGATTTTCATTAAGTTGTCTTATCATCTGCAATTGAACTTTCATTTTTATTATAATTTTGTATTTTTAATGTTATAGTCAAGTTGTAGGCTGACTTGTCTTGGTGGGACAAGACGAGTGCCATCACGCCTGAATTTCGAGTCCAGACATTAGCACACACAAATGCACGTGGTTAACCCAAGTAATATCATGTTTAGCTTCTATTTCATCAAATTATTTGATTATCTAGTTGCGGATTCACAGGGTTAAAATCACCTAAAAAGGGTTGCATTCCTCTGCCGGCCTACCACTATTAACTGCCTAACAACATCGTTGAGCGGGGATAGACACATCAATAAGAGTGCTTTAACGTTATCTTCCTGTATTCTGAACCAAGCGAGGTGTAATGGATGTTGTCACAGGTCTCCCTTACACGAATCAATCTAGTTTCCTAGTCGAACAAACTCCCTATACTACTGTGTTCTATCCATTCTAACATCTCTCGAATCCAAACAAACAACAGATTTATTTCACAGTTGGCCAGATTATGAAATGTATATTAAAGAAATATAGGAACAACTAATATGAAAAATAAATATTTTGAATCAGTAATGACTAAACAATCATCTTATTAGTCACCAAATCTTAGAACGAGAAGTTTAACTCCACACAAATCTGAAGAAATTACCACAAACCATTCAAAGATTAATATAAAAATAAATAATATTAGAGAAGTAAAGATTAAACCAAAATTCTTCAGCCTCCACGGCGTCTCCTATCTCTCTCTAGGTCAAAAGTTCTATAAAACTTAATTTTATGAAACATTTATAGGTGTAAGAATAAATCCCAAGTAGAATAATTGAGTCCAAAATAAATTGGGAAACCCAAAATCAGAAGGAAATTGGAGTCCTCTTGCGCGTGAGTGACTACCGCCTTCAACAATTCCTTGCTGCGACGTGGCAGCTTCTAGCAGCGTCTTCAAGATGCAATTAAATTGTAATATTCCGTATACTTATATAATAATATATATTATTATTATACTTAATTAAATATATTAAGCTACCTGCTTGAATTTTCTTCTGTAATCTTCATTTTTTGATTCGTTTAGGCTCCAAATCTCTTCATTTTTGCGTCAATTTAATCTTACAAATAAAATACATAATTTAGCATAATTCATAAAATTTATTCTCCAAAAAAATAAATAAAAGTATTAAATATGATATAAATAATTACTAAAAATATATATTTTTTGCCTCACATCAATGTGTAAGGAAAAATAACAACTTTTGGAAGAATGAAAAACTGAACATCCAATAGATCTAAACGTTCTCATTTGGCACGTACTGTGAAGATCAACATCAATTTTCAAGGGACCTGAGAGAATGAGTCTATAGCTTTCTTTTAAGTTTGGTGTTGTGTTTGGTTTATAACATTGTAAGTTCACTTCCTAATCTATAAAGGAAAGCTAATCGTTATGTATTTATTTTTGTTGACTATTGTGTCACTCTTGGCAAGTTGCTGCCTTGAGGTGTTCGGGTAGTTGCCTAACTTCAGCTAGGTGGTGAGAGTGTATACTTGTGTTGGTTGTGGTGCTCATGTCTTGTAACTAGGTTGCAAGGGCAAAATGATGAGGGATTGAGGCAAATAAACAATGTGTGTTGTATTTGACTACTTTGCTCATTCATTTAGTGGATTGTTGGATTTTGAAAATCTTGTTGGATAGGTCATGGTTGTTCCTCCCTTGAGCAAGGAGTTTTTCCCACGTTAAATCTTATTTGTGTTGTTCTTGTTGTTCTTACTTTGTTTGTCTTCTTGATTTCATTGTTTAAGGACCTGGTCTCTAACTATAGTGGATGCATATATTAAAACAAGTAGTATAAGTGTAGGGATCTCTAAACGATTCACACCTATGGATATTCCTATTAAGTATGGCTACTCCACTCAATCTTGAAGAGGGACAATCATCCACTAGACCACCTGGATTTAATGGTCAGTTCTATGGTTGGTAGAAAAATCATATGCACGACTTCCTTATGGCTAAGGATAGTGAGTTATAGAATAATGTTCTTGATGAACCCTATATTCCTTGTCACGATCCAAGAATAGGGCCTAGACATGACTAGCGAAGGGGGAACCCAATGGAACCCCAAACAAGCCTCATAGCATATCAGTACACATCCTTGGTCGCAGAAGCAATTAAAATGGCAATGAGAGATAAGTATAGAACAGGGGATTAGGACTAAGGGTAAACTTCCATATCATAACATAAAAGAACAAGAGAGTCAAGGATCATAGCATAGGTACATAACATATCCAATAACACCTCTACAACATAGATAAGAGCAGGGGACACAACAAATAACTGGCTCACCCTCATGGTCATACATAAATAAAGGAAAGATAGCATTAATACATAGCAAGAGATCATAAGCAATATCCCCAGAATAGAGGACTCACCAACAAGATTGAGACAATCGTACTAGGCACGTGGAAAGGAGAATGATCAAGCGATGCACCGGTTCCTACATGGTAACATCATGTACACATAGAGTATGCATTAGTACGTTTGAATGTACTAAGTATGTGGGATGCAACGCAACAAGAGATAGACATCATAGGCAAAATGCATAATCATAAGCAATGAATACATACTAACAATATAACTTGTATCAACGATGCTTGAAGTAAAACTAGGCTTACAATTCAATCAACTTGTATAAATCATAATACATAAGTGTGGGAAGAGACCTCAACTGATATAGAATTAGAACTTTTGGAGAAGCAACTTTCCTTACTGGAACTCGTCCCATCTTAGAGAGGATTTCATGAGTAACTCCACCTTATGGGAGCCCATCCCCTTTTGAAGAAACAACTTTCCTTACAAGAGCCCATCCCATTTTAGAGAGGATTATATGAGTAACTTCACCTTACGGGAGCCTATACCCTTTTGGAGAAGCAACCTTCCTTATGGGATCCTATCCCATTTTGGAGAGAATTGTATGAGTAACTTCACTTTATGGGAGACAGCCCTCTTTTGGAGAATCAACCTTCCTTATGGGATCTCGTCCCATTTTGGTGAGGATTATATGAGTAACTTTACCTTAAAGGAGCCCGTCCCCTTTTGGAGAAGCAACCTTCCTTATAGGAGCCCGTCTCCTTTTGGATTAAGCATTTCATAGATGAGTGTACTGAATGAATCTAGTATAGCAAGGTATAACATAGTCCTATGGTGGCACGTAGTTCAAGAAAAGAGAGCAAACCTTCTATCCATCAGTGCTAAGTCTAATCCACAGAATATATAAAATAATCATACTTTATTAACTTGCAATAAACATAGAGAAAATGACAGGAGTAACTCCTAACATCATTGACCTCAAATGATGAGCCTAACATCAAAACATAAGAATAGATCATCATCAACATTATCCCTTTTATTAACATCAACATCAAAGGCTCATAAGAGGTATAATATTGGCTTAATCTGGCCTACAACATCATCAACATTTTCATGATTTAAATTCACCTTTGGAAAGCTCATAATCATCATAGAGTCACTTGAATCATAACTCAACCAAAAGGTCATCAAAACTTAGAGAATCCTTAGAAAGGCATTTTATCAAATATTTGACGGGTGTGTAATGTTAGTGTAAAACCATGCAATTCAAGAGTGAAATCATTCTAGAAAATTTAATGTAAAATCTTCAATAGATACTTGGTAACACTCTCAAGCAATATACATCAAAACCCCTTCAACAAATCTTACAATAGATCTTAGATTCATAGTTTAAAACATGCTAAAACAACCATACTTTCATGAAACCCAAACATAGTGTGCAGTGAAATTCATAATAATCAAGACCCATGAGTAAACCATTTTTAAGTCATGCATTTTTTAAGAAAAGGAAGGTTGGGCATCATGGGTGGAAGGAACCCATGAAAGAAACCCACATATCTTAGATTTGGAGATGAACTTGATGATGATTGGACATGGAGACTTGAAGCTTGGTTGAATTCTTTAAGATCCGGAGAGGATTTTGGCACTTGAATCTTGAGAAGTATAAGACTAAGTGTTTGATTGAGTATTGGGGAATGCCTTGGGTGATATGAGGGTGAAATAAGGCTAGGTATAGGTATTTTCACGTTTGGGAACATTTAGGCCTAAGACCTAAGAGCCTTGGACCGAAATAAAAATACTGACAAAAAATATACTATGGCGTGTCGCGCCATTAACGCGAAGTACATTCTGGAAATCTTATTTTGTGATTTTTGGATTTTGATACGGTTGATCAAAAAATCGGGATTAGACCCATTTTCCACTCAATTTGACCCTCTGAACAAGATTAGGAAGTCAAAGTTTTGATATCATACATGTAGTTTGAGATATATGAAAATTAGATTCCAGGAACTTTCGGGGCATATTTTCGGATATTTTTGGGGTCGTTTCAATATCTCCTCCTTGGGAACACTCGTCCTCGAATATCAAAGAAACGTATATGAGAGATATAAACATGACAAATTAAGCCAACACAGAGATGTAATAATGCATTTAAACATCATTTCAAAAATCTCCTCATAAGTGTAAAATCATCATAGACTTTCTCAATATAATCATAAATGCATGCAATGACATAGGGGCTGAAACATTAGGCTTGAAATTATAAAAGGATCTTGACGTGTTACTATAAGATTGAATAGAATAAAATGGATACAGATATTGCTCCTCCATGCTCGCTCCGGCTCCCCGAAAGACATTTTAGTGTTGACAACTTTTCAAAAAGACCTTGACGAACACCACATCCATATAAATTAACTTTTCCACCCTTCCATCTAATACCTCCATCGGGACCTTCTCCTAAGCCAACTTATCCTTCACATCTCCCACATTCTCAAAGAGTTCTATAGTACTAGAGTCATCAAGACATCCCATCAACCTAGAAGCATGGATAATCGAATGAACCATATCCATATCCAAAGGCAAATCCCATTTGTATGGAACCTAACCAATCTCTCTCGACCTTCTATAAGGACTCACAATCCTCAACTTAATTGTCAACCTTAAATACACCTAGTCCATTTGGTATCATAAACGACTATCTCCCCCTTGGGAGATAACTTCCACTCTATCATCTTTTCACCTAAAGCTTCAAACTCTTAATAAGGCGGAATGAATACTTGCTTAACCAGACCTCTTCAACCGAAGAAGATTTGGAATCATCAAGAATACCACACCACCATGCTCAACTTCCTCCAATCTAACCCTAACATAGACAATTGATGGACCTCTCTAGTCACCTTTCTACCACCACCATCAACATATGTTAGGCTACTTAGAGCACCAACCACTACCTTGGCCTTGCTCGGGAAAATAAAACACACTTATATCATAATCCTTAAGGGGTTCTAACCACCTTCGTGTTACTCTCAACTCGCCCTTTTAGTATTTAGCAATCAGCCTCTCATCCCCAAGACTTGTAACACTACCCCCAATTACTTCACAAGCTCTAAATAAAGTCAATGCACCACCACTAGAGACCCCCCAAAACATGTCATGGTAGGGTTTTAAAACCCTAGTCATGAAACCCATAGACATAGCTAGTGCATAAGACGACCAGCCAACTGACCAATACCCAAAAGTTCACTCCTAGCCCAAAAGGATACCTAAGGACATCACCTACCCTCATCCTCACTTGGGGCAAAACTCGGACAACCATGGTTTTTCCTACACGTAGGGCACTTGGGCTTAGGCCTTCCACTATTACCACCTTGGTGTCTTGGGTTATCATTAGCAATCCTTTCATTAAGAGCATTAGAAGACACTTGGCCTTGATAGAACTGGCCATCCTTGGGACCTTGGAACTTACCATAAATATGGGCCCTGTTAGCCTCTCTACTCCTCCTCTTCCTCAACTTTTCCCCTTCCAATTGCTCGACATATATCATCAAGCAGGACAAATCTATTTCCCTAATTAACATAGTGGACCAACATTCCTCATTAACCAAATCGAACACGCCTATCATGAACTTGTTCATTCTAGACCTTAGGTCGGCAACCAATTGTGGAGCATATTTAAAGAGTTAGTTGAACTTGAGGGCATATTCCCTCAAACTAATGGATCCTTGCTTCAAGTTTATAAAGTTCACCTATTTATCTTACCTAAGCTCAAGAGGGAAGAACCAATTAAGAAAGGCCACCTTGAACTCCTCCCATAGAACCATATTGTCAACCCCCTTCTCTTCCTTCCATTGATTAAACCATATTTGTGCTACCCCTTTGAGTTGGTAAGCTGCCAACTCTACATTTTCCTATAATCTACCTCGCATGATAGCCAATACCTTATAAACCTTATCAATGAATGTTTGAGGGTCCTTATCTACCTTAGATCCATAGAATTCTGGTTGGTTCATCATTATAAAGTCCCTCACTCAAAATGCTGGGGTAGGAGCATGAGGGGCTGGGGCCCCTTGATTGTCTTGATTAGCCATAACTTGGGCAAGCATAGTGAGAGCATCCTGGAACTCTCTATCTATTGATTGCCCTTCAGTTGTGTGTTCTCATCTTCCTCTAGCATTAGGCATGATCTAGCATAAAAAGAACAATCGTTAGGGGGAAAGAATGTACCTCAACTCTATAGCACGACACAGATCATAGAGAAGGGAAATATTTCCTAAAATATCTCATAGCCTACTACTCATAGTTGTGGTGCACAACACAACAATGAATAAGACTCTAATTGACCCAGTGTGTTAGAGATCGAAGATCTAACAACCTAGTTCTCTGAAACCATCTTTTTCATGACCCAAGACTAGGTCCTAGATGTGACTGGCGAATGGGGAACCTGAAGGAATCCCAAATAAGCCTCAAAGCATATCATTACACATCCTTGGTCGCGAAAGCAATTAAAATGACAATGAAAGATAAGTATAAACAAGGGGATTGTGACTAAGGGTAAACTTCCATATCATAACATCAAAGAACAAGAGAGTCAGGATCATAGCATAGATACATAACATCTCCAACAACACCTTTACTATGTCACGACCCAACCCAGGGGAAGTGATTAGTGCCAGTTGGGCACCCAGACAAATACTAAATCGGATTTCCATACACAATAACTAAGGAATTTCATAAAATTTTGATAAAGTTTCCTCTGTTTTACTGACTAGCCTTACCTTCAAACAGCTAACCCAGTAATAACAAACATCACTGTATATATACATATGAGGGTCGACAAGGTCACCGCTGCGGTAGAACCGCCCAACAAATGTATCATACAAACAAAATCATACCAACATAGTTCCCACACCCATATGTATCCACAGACCTCTAGGCACACAAACTGGATCATAAGATGGGACAGGGTCCCGTCATACCCTCGAATATATACAAATGCAAAGTACAGAAAATAGGAAACATGTATATACCAACAGACTGCTCCTGAGGCAAGGGAGAACTTCAATGGTAGGCGAGGATCCTAAGAAGATAGCCCTCTAACCTGTTCGTCTGTACCTGCGGGCATGAATGCATCCCCCGAAGGGAGGGGGCCAGTATGAAATGAATACCAAGTATGTAAACCAGAAAGTCCGAAATGTAAGTGAGAGTAATAATCCGAATAAAAAAAATATAGAGGTTAAACCTGTATGTAAACATCAAAATATTTATTTATCCAAATATCAAAATAATGTATATCGGACCGGAACGATGGCGACCTCCAAACTCGCGCCATACCACAACATAACACCAAAGTTTCAATCTCCAAAGTCTCCAACACAATTACCAACTGTAACATAGGTGAGTTGAGATGAATAGCGGCTAAGCACTCACGTCATAGGATAGGTGAACCAGGGCGACGGTGCCAAGCGTTCACATATCGTAATGCATAAAGGTCATCATGCCCGTTTATTGAGCCGAGGCGATGGTGCCACGCACTCTCGTGAGCCGGGATAAACTTGTCCCAGCACTCACACATCATGATGCCATCCCAAGCCCAACTCCTTATGTCTCCAAGCTAAGCAAAGTCGGCCCATGGGCAAACCGACCCGCCATATCCAACCTACTTCGTAATATATATATAAATACATACATATAGTTACACATACGCACGATATCAACCGGCCGGGGAACTGGTGAACGAGGCCAAAAGAACACGAATAGAGTCATGAGAATCATATGCATAAAAACTAGTTTAAAACACTTAGCAATATGCAAAATGTTCACTTTTGAAATCAAGTAGTTATTCTTTTCTCAGATTTTGGCAAAATTGCTCAAATTCACGTTTAGAGATAATTTCGGAACAAATTGAACTTATATCTTTCCAACTCTCTAAGTTTGGTCAAATAAACACTATTCATGGGTTCAAAACTCAAAAATGTAAGATGAAGTAAATTTATCGCAAGATTGGTCAAAAATGAACTTAGATTACTTTCAGACCCAAATTGTAAAAGGAAGGGACTTTCAAATGTACAACGTTGAATGAGCTTACTAATTCATGCCAAAGGGTAGAAAATGTTTACATACCTCAATTCTGCTTGCCAACTAGCTCCAACTAAGGTCAATCCAAACTTAGACTTCCGGATGTTCAATGTCTACACAATTACAATAACGCCAACGATTAATATCCATATCGTGCCTTTATTCCTAACTTTTTGTTCTAAATTTACAAAAACTTTAGCAGCATTTCCCCTTAAAATATGCCGCCCTGAGAATTTAACTCGGCTCAAATAATCAACAACAACAACAACAAACACTCATAACATCAACAAACCTTTTCCAATACCACCACAACATCAAAATGCCATAAAATGCTATTGCGACATAAATAGTAAAATAGGGTAGCAGTGATTCAAACTTATATCTACCATATTCAAGCCTTCCAATATACTCCAAAAACCATAATACATCACCCCAACACCCAATGCAAACCCCCAACACTAAAATATAAATTATACCTTCGACGGGACTCCAATTCAAGCTAACATTCATGTAATCTTTTGAATATATTTCTAACACTTCTTTCACCCCACAAAGACTATTTCCATGACAAGTAAACATAAATACATGATAACAATTCAATATATAGCCATATGCAAATTTGTTCCCAACTCGACCACAAATTCAAAATCCGTAATTCCACCAACAACCAATCCTATTTTTGCATTTTACCTTCATTTTAACACATTTATAACACCTTCACAACCTTTAATTAACATAAACAAAGATAAAAATTAACATAC
>JAOTQJ010106423.1:0-11284 GCA_025642045.1 Solanum sejunctum | reverse complement strand
TGCCTCTATCCAACATTTTCATTCACCTGACCTCATCTTAGTTGTACTCCATTTCATGAAACTCTACTCCCTCAACTTAAGCGTATAGCTCTTACTCACTTCCCATCCCATCTCCTCCTCTTCCATTCAAGCCTACTTATAAGCTTCAAGGCATTATTCCATCGATGATCATACTCATA
Source organism: Solanum sejunctum (assembly GCA_025642045.1). NCBI lineage: Eukaryota > Viridiplantae > Streptophyta > Magnoliopsida > Solanales > Solanaceae > Solanum > Solanum sejunctum. Next base: position 11,105 of record JAOTQJ010106423.1, on the reverse strand, counting down.
CAAGCAAATCCTTAATACTCAATTCTAAACTTGCATTAAAAGATCACTAGTCCTCTTCACTACCTCGCTACTCTTCCTCAAACCCTTATTATGAAGTCTTCACAAGTATATCCTCAATATTTGCATAATAATAACCTTGAATTCAAGTCTATCACTCTAACCACTTCAATTATATTTTAGAATTTTCAAGCCCACTTAGCACTTCTACCTCTACTATTAAGTGAGTTCTTCCTCAAAGTCATACCAATATACTCTTACCTATCTATTGTTCATCATAAGGTTGACGTCCCTCCTCCTCCTTATCACTATCCCTATATGACACAAGTTTAACATCAATACCATAATAAGGATACACTCACTCACTCCTCATTTATGCTCATCCTCAATCTACTACTCTCAACATCATAATTTGAACCTAGAGGAACTCAATACTTCCCCCTATTCTTTTTTTTGCAAATGCTCAAACTACTATCTCTCCATGCAAAATAAGCAAGATCACACCTCTAAAACTTGAGACCTTACATCCTACAATCAACAATGGAATAACAAGTCAAAGGTTAGTGCATACGTAAGATGACATCAGAATCAAAAACTCTCACTCTCTCTCATCAACCTTCACCCTCTCTTCTATCATCAACACTTCTATTAATATTGGAAAGGTGGATTACTCAAAAGCTTGGAATGAAAGATGATTAGCACGATTCTATCGAGAAATCCTATCTAAGAACAATCATAGATTATAATCTTTCTCATCCATCTAGTCTCATTCTGTGTTAACAAAACTATGCATAGTGTAAAACTCAAGTCATATCACATGCAACATGGGACTAAAAACTCTTGGATTCGTGGGGGTAAGATCAAGATTAATGAATGAATTCATCACTTCTCATCCTCAAAACTCAGCATGATCGGGAAATAACATGATATAAATGGGACTAAGACATAGGTACGAACAGTCATACACCCAAAAGGAATGGCGTGTTACCTCAACTGAAGTATAAGGACAATATAATGTGGAAAAGAATTGATATCTCGTCGTGATTAGCCTATGACAATCCCAAAAAATCAAGATCTACTTCGATTCCTCACATCATCATCTCCCCCTTAGCTCTCAAGGTACTCTCTCTGAATTTATGAATCAATTTCCTCTACTAGTCTATAAGCATAAACCTCCACATAGTCAAGGAATCACTATACACAAGAATATGTATCTTAAACCATGTTGTTATTCTATAGTCACATACATATAATTGAACACTCAAAACTTCTTTCAACAATATCACTCTTAGCTTCCTCATGTCTCTATGGAACTCTCTCTCTCTCTCTCTCTCTCTCTCTCCCTATTTGTTGCTCTTATTGGTATACATGATCACTTTTCACAATTATTACACTCTAACATCTTTCGTTTTTTTTTTGCCTAGTAATTCTCAACCACTGTGCTCTCATAAACTTATTTGTATAAGACTTAGACTATTATAATGAACTAATCATCATCTATTTATATGCCCCAATTGCTTGGCTTCTTATGACGACAAAGATTACTTACATCAGCCTACTCCACATCAACAACTCAAATGTACTATTTGGATTCTCATAACAGTCATAACTTAGAGCCTCACCCATCTGTATACAATCATAGTTACATATCCTAAGCATTTTAAGCCTCTGCTTTCCTAGTGCTTCTCCCTTAATTTACTATCTCTATCTAGGGGGTACTTCTACTCTACTCCTAGCACCATTATCCTTGCTAGCCAACATCTTATTCATTGAACATGTAATACAGCAAGACTCTAAGGTCAAATCTCCAATAGGGACTATCACTATTGTCATGTTATCTCCTCTTTAACACTACTCCTTAAAATTCAAGCTTAGGGTCTAGCACTAACATGTGCATTCATCATATACCTCTCTAATGCTGACTTGCAATTGCTAGGTAAAACTTTAGGGATATAGGCTTACTAAAATCTCATAACGAATACTCAATCAACATATCTCCTCTTCATAACTCATGTACCACTCACCCATTTACTATACCTCCTCATCTAGCTAAACTTATAACTCTATGAATCTTGTGAACTCTCACATATAATCATAAGCCTAGTTTTGATTTATCACATAAAAAGCACTCTTTTTCCTTGTTTAAGAGCTAAACTTCACCCTCAATAGTATGAATACTACAACATATCAACGTACACTTCCTTCTAGTTTGGGCATGCTCTAACACATTTAGTCATAACTCTCTCTCTATATATACCTCATCTCATTATAGCAATCATAGGATACTTTTGATTTTTTCATCACACTTATAGCCATTGACTCATCCCTTCATTAGTTACCTAATGGATACGTATCTCTAACTATAAGCTTAAATTAGTTATCACTCTTTCTATCTCATCAAAAGAATATGGGCATAACTCAATACTAACGAGCATAACCACGCACGATAAGAAAGAATAAATAAAGGGAAGTTTCCTAACAGTCTCTATAGCCTCTGAAAGATAAGTATGGACATCTTTATACTGATCCTTGAGACTCTACTTAGACTCAGCTTGTATGCACGTGAGACCTACGAACCTAGGCTCTGATACCAACTATCATGACCCGAATTTTAGGCGTGATGGTACTCATCTTATCCCACCAAAATAAGTGAGCCTACAACCTAACTGTAACATTAAAAATGCAAAATTATAATAAAAATGAAAGTTCAACTTAGTGAAAGTCCCCCAAAACCTGATAGTCACATGCAGAAACTTCTCATGTATTACAGTAAAATCGAAAAGAAACATAAATATCAAATGATATTGTCTCTCAAATAGAATAAAATCATAAATGGGAGTAAGAAGTCAGTTGGGATAACAAACAGCCACCTCTCGCAATCTCCACGAGAAGCCTCGAACAAGGGAGAATAGAGAGTATCACAATGATCCGGGCTCATAACCTACAAAATTATTATAGCAAGGGGGTTAGTACCAAACATACGGTACTATACAAGTGAACTAATAAATACAAAATTAAGTAATATAGAATACTAGTACCCCTAACACTCCAACCAAAGCCCCCGCAACCACAACCTACACAAAATACTTAGCAAGTGATAACCCATAACACTTAATAGGTAGCAATAGCAACAACAAGTGCACATCAAAGCAACAATATCAATAACACACATGAGGACTCAGGCCTCCATATCATATTTCTTTTGGGAGATAGGTTCTTTGACATTGAGTATATTAAGTTTTTTAATATGTCTTCCTTCATTATTATTGTGCCAGGACGTGGCACCTGATCCAATATATATAAATAGATATAAATATAGATATAGATATGTGTCAAAATATGACACCCGATCTAATATATATACATATGTCAGAACGTGATACCCGATCCAGTATATATATATATATGTCGGACCGTGACAGCCAATCCAATATATGTATATGTGATAGAACGTGACACCCGATCCAATATATGTATATATGTCAGAACTTGACACACGATCCAATATATATATATGTGTTGGAACGTGATACCCAATCCAAATGTATGTAATTCATTATTCTTTACCATTACTTCTCACTTTACTATCAATGTTTCATCAAGACTTCTTTATTCAAGGCATCACTTTGAGATATCAAGTTCAAGATTATAAATGGATTCCAAGGTCTTGGGATTTCAGACCAATCATAACAAATATATCAGTCAACCAAATCATAATCTTTAAGTACCACTTCAATATCCATAACAAATAATCACTATTTCACATATAATAGACCTGCATCATTAATTCACAAGTCAACTATCAGCATAGGATAACTACCCAATTCAAAATATTCCAATCAAAGACTACTTAACACCTTCAACAAGAAGTACAAGATTCTATATACTTAACAAAGGTTAAAAAATCCACTTGCCTTAGATGAAGACTATAACACCCCATAGCTTACACTACTAGTACAAGTCAAATGAAACATGACATGGTTTGGTCAAATTAGCGCTAATTTTCAAAAGTGCTCCAATCTCGCGTTAATGGGCTATATGTGCATCTAGCATTTAAGAGGGTCGAGTGAATATACATTTTATGTTGAATTGATAAGATTATGGCCTTAAAATGAAGTGAGAGAATTGAAGTGCTTGTAGGACTTAGAAGCTAGCAGGTGAGTCAGCTACTTGCTTAGCTTAAAATCGCGAACTAAAAGGAGATGAGGTTTGAAGTTGAAATTGACAAAGTTTGATTATGAATAAAGTCCGTGTTAAGGATGTACGTTTGGGCCATGATTTAACATCACATATGGACTATATTTAAATCCCAAGGATTATAGTAATAAAGGCCCAAATATATCACATAATTCTTAGAAAACTTTAGGCCCAAACTAAGAAGAACAAAATCTGAAAATGGGCAGCCCAAGTCCACGTATTTGGAGCTCCAAAAGGCCCAAGTGACATGAGCAAGGAGCTGAATCACCTACGTGGTGATGTAATGCTTAAGTATCCTTAGTATGTCGGAAAAATACCATGTTAAAAGAGGGTCAAAGCAGCTCCCACAACACTATCGTTCCATTGAACTCTCAAAACAAAAAAAACAGCTTAGTCTTCAAAATTCTCTCAACCTTTCTTCACCTTGAAAAGCAGCTAAATAACTCTTCTAGGGTTCTTGGATTAGCCTTATACCTTGAAGGTAGTGTTAAGTAATCTTACATATGCTTTTGGTATGGTTTCACTATGAAAAATAAGAAGTATATGCTAGTATGACTGTGCTGGCATTTCTGGACAGATTGTGTGCTAAGGAGTCTTGTGTATTTTTCTTGTTAATTAAGTGGTTTTTATCTTGTTGGATGGATATATTATGTATTATAACTTAATTATGCAGTAACGTTTGGTTTAACATAAGTGTAAAAAGGCTGATTAACTACTGTTACAGTCAACAAAAGTGAGTCGTTATATGTTATCGCAATTATGTGCTTCGTATGAACTTGTGGACTGTTGAAAAGCAATCTGTTGATTCACGTCTTTAATAACTGGTTTGTTGCTGTTATAAACTGGTTCATATCTGGTTGTATGTATAAATGTTGCTGTAAAAGTTTGGTTAAAGTTGGAATAGGTTTGGAGTTGTCGACGTCGAAATGTAGCGAAGGGAGGTAATGTTATGCTGTCCGTTTTCAGATTGTGTGAAATTGTGATGTGTTGTGCTTTGTGGGCTATTGCAAGGCTGTTATGGACTTAAAATAGTCTGTAAATGATGTGTACATTATAATGTGTGTTAGCAAATACCATTAGGAGCAGAAAGGTTAAAGGAATACGCCCGGGTTTATAAACACCCGCTTGCTGCCCGTGTATCGTTTTCTGATGTGATTGAGATGTCAAGATGTGTTCATTGGCTTAAAAATCTAGTTGTATCCTCTACTATTTTGTAGATAAGGTTTTGGGGGAAGGGAAGGTTATCTCTAGGTAGTAACAAGGTCATACAACGAGGTATGTAAGGTTACTTAATTTCGTATCGTTTGGCATGAAACATAGATACTTCCTTGGTACATAAAGTCACTTACCAACTCTGACAAAACTATCAACTGCGTCTCCATTCTTTGACATGTTCATATGATTACATAAATAGTCACCCCCAAATCTGGTTACATACATGAACACCAAGATACATGAATTCCTTTTTGCCAAATAAAGTTCATGAGGTGTTCCATTTTATATGCATTTTATTATTTACGTAACATACTCTTTTCACGGTCAAGTTGTCCTATGTGATTATCCACATGTCATATGTTATATATACAGCCTTACATCCCTAATATTATGGCCATCAAAAGAATCATCTCAAAGGTAATTAGAAAGATACAGTATACAACTTAATGGGTGGAGCCCGAGGGGGTTCAATTATGAACCTAGCATAGGGACGATCCCAATACAGTTTGATGGGTAGAGCCCGAGAGGGTTCAATTATGAAACTAGCATAGGGACGATCCCGATATAGTTACCACTAATCAGTTGGTTATATGATTACAATTGTGCACAGAATTTACAGTACAGATTTTACAGTAAAGGTAAAGTGATATAAAGGATGTAAAGTACATGATTCCACAGTATAATTAAGGGTGGTCCTTGATCTTCCACAGATGCATGGTTTCATTTAAGCTGTTACTTTATATATAGAGTATATCCAGCTTTACATACTCAGTATATTATCCTGTACTGACGTCCCTTACGGGGGCCTGCATTTCATGCTGCAGTTAAGGTGCTAGTAGATCTCCCTAGTAGGAGTAAAGGATATTAAACTGCTGTCATCAAGCTCCAAGTTGCTTTGGAGCTTTGTAGATGTCCAAAGCTAACATATTTTCATTACATAGTTTGTTGAGGCGGGGCTTGTCCCGACCCTTGTTAGATGTTTTTCTTAATTAGAGGCTTTGTAGACTATGTAAAGTACAGTGAAGTCATGTCTTGCACTTTAGACAGCATGGCCCCAACGGCCTAGTCATATGCATTTTCTTTTAACTTGTTATCACTATTTATCTATTTAAAGACATGTCAAATGTAGAAACTCCTTATAATATGTACAGAACACATATAGTCACAGGTTGATTCTCCTAAGCCTTATTGGCAATGGGTGCCGATAAGCCCGACGGGACTTTGGGGCATGATAGAAATGATATCAGAGCGGGTCATCCTAGGGAGTCTACAAAGCCATGTCTATGGATAATCTTATTTATCGATGTGCTGTGCACCACATTTATAAGCAGGAGGCTACAAGGCATTTAGGAGTTGTTACTTTCTTTTCATTCTTTAGATCGTGACATAAAGTAAAGTGTAATAGGTGCCTTATGTCTAATCCTAAATTGTATTGTACAGTAAGTATGCCTGAGACAAGAAAGACCAAAGGTAAAGGGAAGGAAAAAGAAGTGGTGGTTGGTATACCCAGCCAACAGAGATAACAAGATGAAATTCGAGAGGAGTCTTTATCATAGACATCTCCAACTCCTACAGTTCCTAATGAACCAGTGAGCAATGAAATTCCCCCAGAACCACCTGTTGACTCTTCTGTATAGGATTTAAGAAATGCAGTTCAGCTATTGACCCGTATAGTTGCTTGTCAAGGTCAAAGGCAGGAAGGTCCAGTTATGGGTATAGGTGGTACAAATAGGGCAGCTGGTACCAGGATATGTGATTTTCTTAATTTGGACCCTCCAACCTTTACTGGGTCAGATCCTAATGAAGACCCCCAGGGGTTTATTAATCAGATTCAGCGTACATTGGATGTTATGCACGTGGGTGGTACAGAAGTAGTTGAGTTAGCGACATATAGGCTGAAGGGTGTTCCTATATTGTGATATGAAGCTTGGAAACAATCTAAGGGTATAGATGCACCTCCAACCACCTGGAAAGAATTCAAAGAGGCATTTCTTGACCATTATTTGCCATTAGAAACTTGAGAGTCCCATGCAGATCAGTTCTTGAATCTTTATCAAGGGAATATGACTGTGAGGGAATATAGCCTTCAATTTAATTCCCTGGCAAGGTATGCTCCTAATGTAGTTGCTACAATGGCAGATAGGGTCCATCGATATGTAGATAGGTTGGATATATATCTGGTCAGAGACTGCACCATTACTTTCTTGAACAAAGATATGGACATAGCAAGAATACAGGTATTTGCACAGAAATTAGAAAATCAGAGGCAGAGGAGAAGGATGCAAGAATCAAAAAGGGCACAATCAAAGAGGGTCAGATCTACAGGGCAGTTTACACTACCCAGAGTGATTTTTGGCCTCGGTTTTCTAATAGACCGCCTAGGCCATCATCCTACTACTCTACAGATAGTGCTCCACCATAGCTTCAAGGGCCTCGAAGTAATTAGTTTGGTCAGCGAGGTAAAGGGCAAGGTGCCCAAGCAATGGGTTATTCAACAGGCCAATCAATGACTCTTAGGCAGCCTTGTAAACAGTGTAGAAAGAGTTATCCGGGCATATGTCACATTGGGACAGATGTTTGCTATTTGTGTGGCATGCCAGGGCACATGATAAGGGATTTCCCAAGGAGACGTGTAGGTGGTATGGCATAATCTACTCGGTCAGCTGTTGTATCATCATCATCAGTTGCTCCAGCAGGTAGGGGTCATCAAGTACCTATGGGTAGTGGTAGAGGTGTTAGAGGGACAGCTAACTCTGTCCAGAATCGAACTTATGCACTGGGGAGTTGACAGAATTTGGAAGCTTCACCTGATATGGTCATAGGTACATTGTTCATCTTTTCACATAATGTACAACACAACAATATACCCAGTAATATCACATAATGTATATGCATTAACTGACCCTGGTTCTACACTATCATACATCACTCCACTAGTTGCTGGAAGGCTTAAGAGAACGCCCAAATTATTGAACAAACCATTTGAAGTGTCTACTCCAATCGGTGAATCTATTATGGCTAGAAGAGTTTATTATGACTGTGTAGTAACGATTTGGGACCGTGACATATTGGATGACCTTATTGAGCTAGAAATGGTGGAGTTTGATGTTATAATGGGCATGGATTGGTTAACTTCTTGTTATGCCACTGTAGATTGTCGAACTAAGAGGGTGTACTTCCAATTTCCAAATGAGGCAATTCTTGAATGGAAAGGCAATGTTGGGGCGCCAAAGGTGAAGTTTATCTCCTACTTTAAGGCCAGAAAGATGATATCTAAGGGGTAAATATGTCATTTAGTTAGAGTAAGGGATATGGAGACAGAATCACCAACTCTTCAGTCAGTTCTAGTAGTAAATGAATTTGTTGATGTGTTCCATGAAGAACTCCCAAGCTTACCTCCTAAAGGAGAGATAGATTTTGGTATTGACTTACTTCTAGGCACTCAACCTGTTTCTATCCCTCCATATAGAATGGCCCCATCAAAATTACATGAATTAAAAGAGCAGTTAAAAGATTTACTAGATAAGGGCTTTATAAGATCTGGTGTGTCCCCCTGGGGTGCACCAGTGTTGTTCGTATGTAAAAAAGATGGCACCTTGAGAATGTGTATCGACTATCGACAATTGAATAAGGTGACAGTTAAGAATAAATATTCCCTCCCCAGGATTGATGACTTATTTGATCAGTTACAAGATGCTAAATTCTTTTCAAAAATTGATTTGAGATCAGGTTATCACCAAGTGACGGTGAAGGAACAAGACATACCCAAGATAGCTTTCAATTTTGAATTCCTTGTTATGTCATTTGGGCTAACGAATGCACTAGTAGTTTTTATGGATCTGATGAACAAGCTATTCAGGCTATTCTTGGATGTTTTTGTGATAGTATTTATAAATGACATTTTGGTATATTCAAGATCAGAAGAGGACCATGCAGATCACTTGCGATAGGTGTTACAGACTCTTCGTGATTAAAAGTTATATGCCAAATTTTCTAAATGCGAATTTTGGCTAAAGTTAGTGGCATTCTTAGGTCATATTGTGTTTCATGAGGGAATAAGGATTGATTCACAAAAGATAGAACCTGTGAAAGATTGGCAAAGACCCACAACACCCACAGAAGTTCGGAGCTTCTTAGGCTTGAGAGGTTATTACAGGAGGTTTGTTGAAGGTTTTTCTTCTATTTTTGCACCTCTAACAAAGCTGACACATAAGGCAAGTAAATCCAATGGGATGATGCATGTGAATGAAGCTTCCAGGAGCTGAAAAATAAGCTAACTTTTGCACCTGTGCTAGTACTTCCAGAAGGTAATGAGGGGTATGCAGTGTATTGTGATACTTTCGAAGTTAGCTTGGGGTGTGTACTGACACAACATGGTAGGGTAATTGCTTATGCATCCAGGCAGCTACGACCACATAAAAAAAACTATCCAACATATGATCTTGAGGTGGCAGCAATTATATTTGCTTTGAATATATGGCGCCACTATTTGTATAGAGTTCATGTTGACATATATACTGATCATAAAAGCCTGCAGTACATCTTTAAATGGAAAGATTTAAACTTGAGACAGTGGAGATGGCTAGACCTAATAAAGTATTATGACATTGATATACTATACCATCTAGGGAAGACAAATGTGGTAGCCGATGCTTTGAGTCGTAAGGCAATCATAAATACCAGTGATCAAGCTGTGGTAAATCAAGGAATAGCCAAGGATCTATATCATCTAGACAATTTGGGGGTTCGCCTTATTGAAGCTCCAAAGGAAGGGGTTAGAGTGCATAATGTTGCAGAGTCTCCATTGGTAATAGAAGTAAAAGAAAAATAGTTCGAGGATCCTATTCTACGACAGTTGAAGGAAAAGGTGAGTCAGGGTATGATGAAAGGCTTTGACCTTGCACAAAATGGAGTACTATACTATCAGAATAAATTATGTGTGCCTAATATCAATAGCTTAATAAGAAGAATAATGGAAGAAGCCCATCATTCCCGATATTCCATCCACCCAGGATCAACTAAGATGTACCATGACCTGAAGGGAATGTTTTGGTGGAGAGGCATGAAAAAGGACCTTGCAAAATTTTTAGCTCAATGTCCAAATTGCCAACAAGTACAAGTAGAACACCAAAAACCAGGAGGTTACATGCAGTGTATAGAACTTCCAACATGGAAGTGGGATATGATTAATATGAATTTTGTCATAGGTTTGCCTTGCTCATCTCAGAAATTTGACACCATATGGGTAGTAGTTAACAGACTTACAAAATTAGCGCACTTCCTGCTAGTCAGAAGTGATTATACAGCTGAAGAATATGCTAAGTTATACCTAAAAGAAACAATAAGGCTATATGGAGTCCCAATCTCCATCATATCTGACCGAGGAGCCCAATTCACTGCAACGTTTTGGAAGTCCTTCCAAAGAAGTTTAGGAACACAAGTGAGTTTGAGTACAACTTTCCATCCTCAAATAGATAGGCAAGCAGAACGTACCATTCAGACACTTGAAGATATGTTATGAGCTTATGCATTGGAGTTTAAAGGTAGTTGGGTGGACCATTTGCCACTTATTGAGTTTGCCCATAACAATAGTTATCACGCAAGTATCAAAATGGTACATTATGAAGCTTTGTATGGAAGGAAATGTAGATCACCAATTGGATGGTTTGAAGTGGGTGAAACCACCTTACTTGGGC
>JAOTQJ010106402.1:0-11285 GCA_025642045.1 Solanum sejunctum | reverse complement strand
TCCTTCATAATTTATGTTAAATAAGGATAAAATTATAAATTATCTACAGTCCCATATATATATATATATATATATATAGATAGATAGATAGATAGATATAGATATAGATATAGATATATAGATATATAGATAGATAGATTTTATGTCACGATCCAATATAGGTCCTAGGTGTAACATGTGGATTGAAACCCTGAAGGACCTCAACAAAACCATCTTAGTATATCCTTAAGAATACATAAATCAAGTAAAGCATCATCACAATCTATACGGCAAAAAGGAATGGGTTTCATCTCAACATAATAATGTAAAGGAACAAACTTTATCCAAACCGAAAAAACATAGGCTATATACATATCCAACATGCTTCTACTAGTCAACATAAATGGGAGCTTAATACAATTTCATATCTCACCTATATCCAATATAAAGAAAATACATAATCTCAATAAGAATTAAAACTAGAAGCAATAAGAGCCATGAAAGGTCTGGCCTCAAATGAGGACTCACCAATCAACCAACCTTCAATGAAATCACCAACTAGCCACGAAAATGAGATGGAATGTCCATCCTACATTGTGATATATTCTAGGCAAGAGTATGCATTAGTACGTTTAAATATACTAAGTCTACAGGCACTACAATGCATGATAAACCATAATATACAAGTGACCATTTGAAATAGTATAATAAAAGAGTAGTAAATCATAAGTAAGTATTGGAAAGGGCACTGCACAATAAACCCTAAGGATGTCATGTAAAATAAAGGCTATACATAGTCTAGTAGTCTTAGGGAATCATATATATGTCGAATATAATCATAGCTAATAATAAGGCATTGAGACTATGTGGAGTATATCCATAACTGACATTAAGACCATGCGAGCTATAACATGAAATTTCAGTTTCTACCTATACATTAGAAAAAATGAAGTTTAATTGCCAAGGTAGAACTCTAACCTATACAATATTGTACAACATGTGTCATGAATCATGTGTTATATGTGGATCTACTAACTAGGTCACATTGGCAAATAATTCTACAGTGGCAACATAGTAATGAGACTAGAGATTGTTAATAAGGATCCCTTGGGTCGAATCCCACCTCAAGCCTCATTTGGTTCAAAGTGAAAATTCCACTAAATACATACCATAATCATAAATCATACTTTTCAGAATTCATAAGCTTGTCATGTAGGAAAGACAAGTCACAAACTAACAATTTAAATCATAAAAACTTATTTATAAAATAGCTTATTTTAATATATTCATGCAATGTGAATATGCCATCCATCATTACAAATTCTACCTCAATTAAGAGTTTCATTAGGGTCTTAGGTGATCACACTCAAACAGTACCTCTCAGTTTGAGGATAAAACGATTATTGTCAAATATAAAACCTAACCATAGATTAGGGTCGAATCCCAAGAGAATACATGATTTTGCCATATTAATTCACCAACAATCATTTTAAGCATCAATTAACTCAATTCTCAAGAGGGGGCAGGGGTTTGCAATGATATGTAGTAAAATAAAACTATACTAACAAAGCTAAGAGACAATCAAATTGAAGAGCAACTTGCGAGATTATGTTCCCCAGGATTTACTAACTCAAATGCCCAAGATAACACAACCTAAATTAGGACATTGCATGCAGGACGGTAACTTAGGTTCTTCCAACCCTTGGGCAAAGGTGAAGGTCGAATTTCACTATGGCACTTGGCCGTCTACCAAGTGTACCAAAGTAACTGTTACCTATTGTCCTAGTCAACCTCTCCATGGCCGAGTTTGGTTGATTAAATGAGAACATATCAATTGAATTTTGTCACCCATTTCCTTTTTCTATTCATCACTACCTTGATCAGGATCATGACACTAGGTGGGGTTTAATTTTGGCCACTACTAAACAACAAGCAAAATAAAGGAAAATGGATAATACATGTAAATACCCAAATCAAGAAGTGCAAATAATATGGGTTATTAAGCTAGCTACTCATGGTTCCCACAATCCCAAGTTGTGGGTTAAGCCACTTATGGCTTGGGTACACAAATCAAAAATGAAATTAGAAGACATAGAAGATTTCTTACCTAAGCAAATTGAAGAACAATGAAACCCTCTTTGAAATTAGAATCACAAGCTTGAATGATGAAATTTATCCACACGTGAATCTAAATCCCCAAATTTGAGTCTCAAAGTAAAATCCTAATTTTCTACTCTAAAACCCTACAATATTCGAAGAGTTATATCAATAAGTATGAAAAATTCTCCAAAAATTGATTCTAATACCCTAACATATACTATTTATACTATTTACAAAAAGGCCCTTAAAATAATTAGAAAATCTAGTCGGTAGTTGCTACAGCTTGTAGGGTGACCTACGAGCAGTAATCGGGCTTTCGTGATCAGCACTTGGTATTTTGAACTTCATACCTACAATTCAAATCTATGAGTTGTATTTTGGTATACAATTTGTAGTTCCTTCTTGTAGGCCACCTTTGCATTTCTAGGTTCAATTTTAATTAACAATGTTAATCGCTACGAGGCCCCCTTCTACGAGTCGTAGTGAGGACTATGACCCGTAACATGAGCTTGTATGGCTGAACTTCAAATTCTCAGATTTTGATTTTTAAAACTGTTAATTACTATGATTATCCCCTATGACTCGTATCTTGGACTACGACTTGTTGTAGTCTCGTAGTTCTTCAAACATTAACTAAATCTGCAACTTTTTCCAAAATCAGGCCAACCTGTATTTTCTACAAAAATAAACATTAAAACACATAAAAAACATAAAAAGTTGCATTGAGAACTCATAAAATCCCATATTTTAGGCAATTAATATGTTGCATTTTAACAGCACTTTATTAGGCCACCCTTTTCATAAACTTGTTTGAACACTTGAAATTTCATAATCATGACTTACACTTGAAATTAAGGTAAAAATATGACTTCACATTCAATTAACTTATAAATCATGAAATTGAATTAAAAATACGCATAATCAGGTAATTTGAATAAACTCATGTTTGATGGAGAAGAAGCATATAAACAAAAGTCAAAATTAAAAGAACTCACTTTGACCTTCATGATCACAAGATGAATTAGGAGGATAATTGCATATAAATACCTCAATGTAACCCAATTTATATCAAATCATAGATAATTCATAAAAATAATATCGAATTGAAATATAATTGACAATATCCATCACCCATGCCATGAACCCTAGGAAGAATTGTAGGAAATTCATGGGAAATTTATCAATTTCATGCAATAAATCATCAATTCACATTAAAATAGGTTCATAATCATAACTCATAGAATTAGGTATAAATTAGGAATACTCATAAAATACAAACTTGGAATTTTTTGAAAATGTTGAGAAAATTAATTGGGCTTCATGGATGAACACCCACATACCTTGGATAAGAAGTTAGAAGAAACTTGAAGAAATCCTCGAATTTGATAAAGATCTTAGAAGAATTCCTTGTTTGTCTTCAATGGGGATTTGGAAGCTTTTGTTGAGACAGAATTTTCGTAGTTGGTGAATTATGAGAGAATAAGGGAAAAATTGGGGATTCTAGATGAGATTTGGTCCAAAAGGCATGTAGGTTCATTAACTGATATGTAGAAAAAAGTCCAAAGTGTGCCCACTTAAAAACTAAAATCGGACAACCACACTTATCCAAGTCCATAACACGAATGGTTTACCACATTGAAGTTTTAAGTGAAGTGAGATTTTGGTCAAATTTTGGCCAAGGAGATTTTGACCTATCTTGAAGTAGGTTTGCAATAGCCCCCTATCACGGACTTCTAGATAAGAAAAAATATTAAAATTTTTATTTTGTGAATTATTTATCCTAAAAATCTACCAAGGTCATTTTTACAATATTTTACCTTATTACAACACATTTCAACCTTCAAATGTCCAAGATACTAAATTTTCTTCACTTTGGGGATAGAACAAGCTTGAGCAGAGTAAAGTGTATAGCTAACAATCTAGTATGAATGTAATAATGCAATTTAAGCATTATTAAAAATCGTGTTCATGAGTATTCATGCATGTAATATGACATAGAGATGTTGGGGTGTTAGATTTTGGAGGAATTGAGCTTGAATAGCTAAGTACCTTAGGTCAGAATGGAAGGAAAGAAATATGGATGTAGTTTCATCATGTCTGCTTCCACTTCCTATGTAGCACTTTTAACTTCGTGATTCCTCCATAAGGTTTTAGTGGATACAATTTTCTTGTTTCTCAATCTTTTAACTTGTTGCTCTAAAATTTCAACCGAACCATCCTCATAAGTCACGTTTTCCTCAATAGTTATATTACCTAAAGGTACAATGATGCTAAGATCAATAATGCATTTCCTTGACATTGATATATGGAATACTAGATGAACTGAGGCTAACTCCAATGGCAAATTAAGTTCATAGTCCACCTTACCAATAAGCTTTAAGATCTTATATGGGCCTATGTACTAGGGACTAAGTTTCCCCTTCTTACCAAAACACATCACCCTTCATAGATGAAACCTTCAAGTAGACCCAATTATTAACATCAAATTCAGATTCATTGCTTCTTACATCTGATAAGACTTTTGGTGACTTTGGGCAGCCTTTTGCCTTTCTATTGTAAGTCTCACCTTCTCTAAAGTATCAAACACCAATTCGAGACCTATTAAATCTAATTCACCTACTTCAAACCATCTCACCAGAGACCTACATATCTTACCTATAAAGCTTCAAAAGAAATCATTTCAATGCTTTAGTGGTAACTATTATTGTATGCAAATTCCATTAATGATACATGATCATCCTAATTATTCTTGAAATTAAGTACACAAGCCTTTAACAATATTCTAAGGTTTGAATTATTCTTCCAACTTGCCCATAAGCTTAAGGGTGAAAAGCGATACTTAGCTTAACCTTGGTACGAAGACCCTTTTGTATTGAATTCTAAAAGTATGAAGTGAATTGATTACCATGATTCAAAATGATAGACAAGGGCATACCATGAAGCCTTACCAATTTCTATATATACATCTTTGCATAGTCTTCGGTATTATAAGAAGTCTTACCGATGAAAAAAAGTTGATTCTTTTCATTCTATCCACCACCACCTAAATTGATTCATATTGCTTATGTGTACGAGGTAAACCTATTATAAAGTTCATATTCACATCTTCTCACTTTCACATAAGAATTTCAATGTCTTGAGCTAAACTTCTTGGTCTTTGGTGTTCCACCTTTACTTATTGGCAATTTGGACATTTTACCACAAACCATGCTACATCTTTCTTCATTCCACCAATACACTTTTCTATAGATCTTGGTGGATCCCGAGTGAATAGAATACCAAGAGTCATAAGCTTCACTCAATATCATTTTCCTTAGGTCATCAACATTTGGAATACATAGTCAACCTTGGTAACAAAGTACCCTGTAACAACCCATTTTGAGATAAGATATCCCACATTGGTAAAATACAGGAGAGATACTGGGTATATAAGTAAAGGACTGGTCTATATACTGTGAGGTGCCTTTTTGGGTGAGCCTAAAGGGACAAATCCTTAATGTTCTAGGCCCAAGAGCGGACAATACTTCACAGTGTTGAGCCAGGTCATTACAGATGGTATCAAAGTCACTCCTGTGTAAGCCTTTTCGATGAGGGCTAGAGTTCAATTGAGTTTATGTAAATCCCGATAAGGCAGGGCAAAACTCAGTGCTAAGTCTATGAGAATCTCATGCACTGGGCCAAACCTCAACAAGGTGTGTGTCATGAGATGTCTAACATTGGTAAAACACATGAGAGATATTAGGTGTTCTATATATTGTGAGATGCCTTTTGGGGTAAGCCCAAAGGGGCAAATCCATGATGGGCTAGGTCCAAGAGTGGACAATACTTCACAGTATTAGGCCAGGTCATTACATACCCGATCTTCCTTTATCAATCACCAGTTTCTTCAACTCAAACAAAGTTGAATCCATGTCTCGCTTTGCCTTCACATTCACTACCAATAATGACTCTAAGTCATTAAGAACAAGAATATCACCTTCATTAAAGTCACTTAACTCATACCCAAATAGGCCAATTTGTTAGACCCCGTAAGTTACAACCCATAAGTCCTTAATTGGTTCAATTTGGTAAAGTTTGGGACTAAATGTAAATTTTATTCTAAGTTTAGTCCTCAAAATTAAATTATTGTGGGGTCATGTATGTGGTTATTTATAATTGGTCCATGTGGGGGTGACTTGTGCCTATATATACATGTGTGAGCTTATCTCTTATACAAGAAGAGATTTCTACACTTAGAAAAAAATTGAGAGCAACTAGAGAGGAGCTCTCAGCCAGCTACAGTGGGGGAAAAAAATTCTTTTTTTGAGTTTTTGATTATTTGACGCTTGAAGCTTAGTATATTGAGTTCCTAATTGGCGTGGTGGTGTTAGTTGGTCAAGGAAGTGCTTGGTTCGATGGATATGAAGATTTGGGTCTAGTAAGGGACTTGAAAGGTATATTAATTTCTAGCTTAATTTATAAAAAGTAAAGCTTGTGAGAGTGTTAGGGGTGCGTTATAATGAAGGTAAAACATGAAAAAAGGGTTAGTTGTTAGTTGAATTGTGAATTTCCAACTTGCGGGTGTAATTGAGGACAAGTTTACATATGAAGATATACTAATTTATAGTCATGTGTTTATATGTATTTGTTATGAAAATAGTCTTTGTCGGGTGAAAGAAGTGTTAGGAAAGAAATCGAGGTATGTAAAGATTTCTACCTCTTGGCATGAATTAGTTAAGTTTGGTCAACGTCTTATGTTTGAAAATTCCTTTTCCTTCACAAGTTGGGTCCAAATATATCCTATGTTCACTCCTTGGTACTTTTACAAAAATTGTATTTATATTTTTACTCTTAGGTATGTAGAGCCCGCAAGTTGTAAAAAGTGTAAAATGGTTGAGTATGTTGAAAAAATATATTCTATTAGAGGGCATAAATGCCCGTAACGTTCGACGAAAAGCCTAAATGGGATATATATTCATTCCTTGCCACAGTTATGCTAAATTTACTTCATCCTTAATTTTTGACACTTTAGAATCCATGAATAGTGTTCGTTTGACCAAAAGTTAAATAGTTGGAAAGCTATGGGTTCTATTGTTCCGATATCACTTTAAAAATTATTTTGAAGTAGGTTTAGTGATGTGTATGATGAGAAATTAAGCAAGTTACTTGAAATCACTTTTATGTGTGAAGTTGAGAAATTTTGACAAATTTCATAAACGAACAACTTCTTGATTTCAAAAATGAACATTGGGTATATTACTAAGTTTTTTGGAACTAGTTTTTATGCATATGATTCTCACGACTCTATTCGTGCCATTTTGGTTTCTCTCACCAGTTCTCGGGCCAGTAATTATCGTGCATATGTATAACGATATGTATGTATATGTATATATTCTCCGAAGTAGGTTAGATACAGCTGGTCGGTTTGCCCATGGGCCGGCTTTGCTTAGTTTAGAGAAATAAAGAGCTGGGCTTGGGATATGTTAGCATCATGACGAATGAGTGCTTGGCCGCTTTGCCCCAGCTCACGTGAGTGCTTTGCCCCTTCTCCTCAGCTCACTTATATAACGGGCATGATGACCTTTACACATTATGATATGTGAGTGTCTAGCCCTTTCGCCTCAGCTCACCTATCCTATGACGTGAGTGTGTAGCACCGTTGCCTCGGCTCACCTATGCTATATTTGGGACTTGTGTTGGAGATTTCGGGGATTTGAAACTTCTGGTGTTATGCTATGGTATGCCGCGAGTTTGGAGGTCACCATCGTTCCCATCCGGTATGCATTATTTTGATATTTTAAATAAAGAATTATTTTGATGTTTGCATGCAGGTTTGACTCATATGTTTTTATTGGGATTATTACTGTCATTTATATTTCGTACTTCCCACTTTCCATATTTAGTACGTACATTATACTAACCCCCTTCCTTCGGGGGTTGCGTTTCATGCCCGCAGGTACTGTCGCACAAGCTAGAGAGCCACCTTCTTAGGACCTCTGTCTACCGTTGAAGTGCTCCCTCTGCCTCAGGAGCAGACTTTTGGGTATACACATGTACACATATTTTTTGTATTTTGCATTTATGTATATTCGAGGGTATGACGGGGCCCTGTCTCGTCCCATGATTCAGTTCGTATGTTTAGAGGTTTGTGGATAAATGTGGGTGTGGGATATTATATGTGGTATGTCTTCATACGTATGATACGTTTTTTGGGCGGTTTTATCGCAGTTGTGACCTTGTCGGCATGCATATATATATGTATATTAATGTTTGCTGTTTGTTGGGGTCACTGTTTGCAGGTGTGGTTAGTCAGTAAAATAGAGGAAACTCTGCCAAAATTTTGGTAGATTCCTTAGCTGTTATAGTTGGAAATCCGATTTAGTATTTGTCTGGGTGACCAATCGTCACTAATCATGGTCTCTAGGTTAGGTCGTGACAGAAGTGGTATCAGAGCAGTTAGTCCTCGAAATGTCCACAGACCGTGTCTAGTAAAGTCTTGTTTATCAATGTATCGTGCACCACATCCATAAACAAGAGGCTACAGGACATTTAGGATGTTACTCTTCCTTCTAATCTTAGATCATGCGTTAGAGCGATGATAATAGGATGATTCCCTCCCTTTTCCTGCATATTCCTTCTTGGATTAAAAGAGGACATAGAGACATCTTTGCTACTGTTAAACATCATAAGAAAAGACTTAGAATGGCAGAAGAATAAATTAATCAATAAAACACAGTTGAGAATGGGGCTAAATTATATAGTGTCAATGTTGAATACATCAGATTCATGAAAATTGAGGAGTCCATTCTGCAACTCAAAATACTTCCATGCATTGATAAGGGTAGAAGAAAAGGCTCTTTATACATAAAGTATGTACTGGCAATGATAATTGGGTGCAGGTTGATCACAATATTGCTTTTGCTTCCTGTAATTATTTTCAAGAATTATTCGTTGGACAGTGGGTTAGAATTGATGAGAACATACTGAATTGTATCCCAATATTAGTTAATGAGGAGAAGAATCAATTCCTTCAAGTTATGCCTTCTCTGAATGAACTCCAATTGGGTATTTTTTTCAATGAATCCTAATTCAGTTGCTGGTCCAGACGGCTTGAGTAGTAAGTTCTACCAAGTGTGTTGCGACACCATTAAATCAAATTTGATAGTTGTAGTATAATCCTCCTTTAGTGGAAGTGACATGTCTAGATTCATGACTCATGCATTCTGGTACTCCTTCCTAAGGTACAACATCCAAATAAGCTGAATGAATTCAGACCTACCAGCTTGAGTAGCTTTTCTAACAAGATCATTTCCAAGTTGTTGTGTAGCAGATTGGTCCCTATTCTATCCGAAGTCATTTCTCCCAATTAGTCAGGATTTGTCAAAGGTAGAAATATATGAGAGAATATAATCTTGGCCCTGGGAAAATTAATCATGATATCAAGAAACCAAAGGAGGGTGATAAAGTGGTGATTAAACTTGACATGATCAAGGCATATGATAGGATACTTGGTCCTTCAATTGTTTAGTCTGGAGAAAATTTGGTATTGGTGAGATTTTCATTGATATGGTATGGAGGATTATGAGAATAAGTGGTACTCTATCATCATTAATAGTGAAGGTATGGTTTTTTTTTTCATTTAAACAGAGGCCTTAAACAAAGAGATCCTTTTTCTCCTTCTTTGTTTATTCTAGGTGCTGAAGTTTTGTTCAGAAGTTTGAATGTACTTCGCGATGAACTACATTATAAAGGTTTTTAGATGGAAGTTAGAGGGCCTCAGATTAATCATCTCAATTTTGCAGATAATATAATCGTTTTTTGGGGGGTCTACTGATAGGAGGTCTCTATAACTCAATACGGATACACTTACAACTTATGAGATAGCATCTGATCAACTATGACTGGTTATTCCAAAAGGAAAGTCCTGTCAGCTACTTAGGTTATCCTTTATATATTGGTGTGCAAAGAGTAGATTATACTATAACTTGATGGATAAGATTGTCAAGAAAATCAGTGGACGGCAATCTATAATTTTCAGTTATGGTGGTAAAGCAACTCTTATCAAATATGTTCTATTATCTATTCCAATCCATACTTTCAGTTATCTCTCCTCCCAAGACCACACTCAATTACATAAAGAATTCTATGGCTGTTTTCTTTTGAGGATGGGATCATAGGAAAAGGAAATACCACCGGGCTTCATGGGAAACACTAAGTTCCCTCAGGATTAGGGGAAGATTGAGTAAGAAATCTTTCTGATATATGCATGTCTTTCCAATACAAATAGTAGTGGAAAGTTAGGGCAGACAAGTCGCTGTGAGGATAGTTCCCAAGAGCAAATTATTGCCAAAGAGCAAATCCTGTTACAAAGAAATTAGGCACAAGTCAGTCCTTGGTTTGAAAATACTTAACCAAAATCACAACATAGGTTGAAAGACACATTACATGGAGGATCAACTAAGGTTCTTGTTCCTTTTAGTGGGATGATTGTTTAGGGATTGGCCCTCTCTCCGAATATACAACTGAAGGCTTTAGACTCAACAATGAATCAGTGGCTCAGTACTTAAACAATAATCAATGGAATAAAGTTAAAATAAGATAATATGCTATTGTACTGTTGATTCCTTAGATTCGGCAAATCAAAATCAATTTCAAGCTAGCAGTACCTGATGAAGCTGTGTGGAAATTGACTGGCATGGTAAGTCCTTTACTTCATCG
Organism: Solanum sejunctum; assembly: GCA_025642045.1. NCBI lineage: Eukaryota > Viridiplantae > Streptophyta > Magnoliopsida > Solanales > Solanaceae > Solanum > Solanum sejunctum. Next base: position 509 of record JAOTQJ010106402.1, on the reverse strand, counting down.
CCTGGGATTAGATTAGAATTTCTAAGGAGAAAAAAACAGCTAAATAAGCTCACATGGAACAGAGATATTCCCTTAAAGATATCTTTTTTACTTTGGAGAGCCTTAAGGTTGAACTACCCTCCAATGACAAGATCACAATGTTTAGCATGGACCCTGCTGAATGTTTTTGTTGCGTACAACTGGTATGGATGATATTCATCATGTGTTTGTGGATGGAAATTTTTTATTAAAAAGAATGTTTAGCAGTTTTTCTCTAGTTCTATTGGTATTAATCATAGATCAACACCACTACATCATCTGTTAGCTTGCTGGTGGAACAAAAAATTTAAAAAATGATGCAGAACAAACAAGAACTAGAACCCCACATCCAATGGATAATTAATTATGGTATTTGTTATTTTTGGTGGGATGTCTAGTTGGAGTGGGTCATTAAGCCAATTTCAGAGGTACTAATGGCGGACTCAATAATACAAGGGTGAATGCTTTCATTCATGATGGACAGTAGAACC
>JAOTQJ010106381.1:0-11285 GCA_025642045.1 Solanum sejunctum | reverse complement strand
CTTCACTTCTTCCCTTCTTCAAAGCATAACTATGGCTTAAGACAAGAGCAATATGTTCTCTTCATTTTTTTGAACTAGAAGGGGTATTTATAGAGGCCAAACTTTTAAAAATTGCATCCTAAGGGCTCCTAGTTAGCCCATTGCTCAATTAGGTCGCCAAACTTTTCTATTTTAATCCAATTGAGGACTCTCAACTCCAACTTAGAATATACGTTTCAATTATAATTAAGCACCGTGAACTTAATTTAAATTCTGCCATGTTCGACAACTTTTCCAATAAAACGATTTACTTTGATTGAATTAATTACAGGGTCTAACAAAAGTTCTGCAGATTTTAAATTTTTGTGGATGTACAGAGTTTTCTATGGGTTGTGGTTTATATAACGAGACGTAGGAAGTGTGTATGGGTTAGATCCAGCGAAAGGATGGTTTTTAGATGTTGAAGGTATGAGTTGTCATGAGCAGCAAAATCATTTATAGCCCATATGTGTATTCGTATGATGCAGATCAGAAAATATGCTAAGTGTTGAATGGTTATCATACGAGGGCTCCTACAATTCTTAAGTCAAACGACGGATCGTGTATAAGATAATGCTTGGAGGATTAGGATTTTGAAAATTTGTTGGAAAGTTATTAGATGAGATTCCTTATGGGCCGTAAGTCAGAATATGAAGCCTAGGTACGAGCTAAGATTCTATCTACAGTGCGTAACCTTATCCGTTCGAGTTGCCGATTCTAGTCCTTCCTATTTCATTTTGAATTTGGTTTTACTTATTTTAAATAGGTTTTTTTAGGATTTTTTAGAAAAGGATAAACAAGATAGCAGTTAGAGCATTAATACTTTGTTACTTGGGCTGAAATTCAAAAAGCCTTTTAAGAGAGGTTCTTTCCGAGGTCAAAGAAGTTGAAGTTGAAGGATCAAATCAACAATCTTCAAGCAGTTGCCTTGTGATTCAATCAGTACCACATGGGAGAGATTGACCAAATGTTTGAGAAGTATTTCGTACCATAAGATCATTGATGATTCCTTGGTGGAGATCTTCTATTGAGCAATGCATGATAATTGTAAATTTAGGTCAAAGAAGTTGAAGTTAAAGGATCAAATCAACAACTTCAAGCAGTTGCCTTGTGATTCAATCAGTACCACGTGGGAGTAATTGACCAAGTGTTTCAGAAGTATTTCGGACCATAAGATCATTGATGATTCCTTGGTGGAGATCTTCTATTGAGCAATGCATGATAATTGTAAATTTGTGGCTGACACCATGACACGTGGCTCATTCTTAAATTGTCCATTTTTTATTATAACTTAACGACTGGAAAAAGTGGTAAAGACAAACTGTGCATGGGGTTCGAGAGACAAGTCAATTACTAATAGCTCTTTCTCAGTTAGTGTGAATTCAGAGCAGGCCAAAATCCTAATGTGAGGTTGTTGATGAAACAGAGTTAAGAACGAGTGAATGTAGTGAATCATCAGCCTCCACGAGCACTTATGTATGAAGAACCCTACTATGAGGAGGACACTTGCTTTGTAATTGATTCGATGAGAGATTTCTGGACCAATGTCTAAGGGTCCAATTGGGACTATTGGGGCCAATGCCAAGGGAATCAAGGTCGAATTTCAACAAGGACAATAATAACAGGGATAACAATCGAGACAACTATTGTGAAAGAAATATGAGACAGGACAAAGATGGTGATGGAGGACACAGAGATGGGTATAGGAATAGTCTGTACGTAGCACAACATAATTGTGATTCTAGGGATGGTAGTTTGAGAATTGAGAAGATGTTCGATAAATTATTGAAGAAGGTTGACACACAGAATGATACCCTTAAGGGGATGAAATCTGACATCTCAAGCATAAATCAGAAGATTGAGTCTCCTTTTGTGGCTGTCAAGCAGCTGGAGCAATAATTTGGTCAAATGTCTACATAGTTGAACTCTTGCAACACCATGTAGAATCTTAAGAATGATGGGTAGTGTATGGTAGTGACGACATAGGGTGGCAAGCAAACTATTGACCCACCGATGCTGGTAGATAATGATAAGTTTCATAAAGGGATGGTAAAGAGTAAAAATGCAGGGACTGGGATGCTAAAACCAAGTATGGGGTGAGAAATGAAGTGGTGACACCAAAATTATTGAAATCCATACCTAGGCCTCCACCTCTTTTTCCTCAAAGACTCAAAAAGAGGGAGGAGGAAGGTAAGTTTTATCACTTCATCTCCATGTTAAAGTAACTAACTACCAGCATTTTCCTCATTGCGGCACTGGATAAAATGGCTGAATAGGTCAAATTTATAAAGGACTTAATAACAAAGAAGAGGATGGTGAGCCAAGAGCTCTCACAAGAGCTTTAGCATTGTAGTGTTATTGCAACAAGGTCCTTAGTGAAGAAGAAAGAGTATCCTAGAGCATTCACCATACCTTGCACTATTAGATATATGAACTTTGCAAATGAATTACATAAATTAGGAGCCAGCATTAATTTAATGCCTCTGGCAGTGTGTAAGAAATTAGGCTTAGGAGCCCCTACACCAACAAGCATGTGGTTGTTGATGGCCAACAGAATAGTGAAGAAGCCTTTGGGAATACTGTGCGCGTTATCATCAAAGTGGAAAATTCCCTGCGGACTTCATTATCATCAAAGTGGAATACTATGCGCGTTATCATCAAAGTCGTAATTATCTTATAAAGACCCTTTCTAGCCATTAGACAAGCACTGGTGGACATATAATTGAGCCAACTCAAGTTTAGATTGAACAATAAAGAAGTCATTTTTAACATCTGCCAGTCCATGAAGAGACTTGATGATCTGAAGGTAGAAGCATGGGGACTTGATGAAGTCTAAATAAATAAGTAGCTTAAGTCGTACTGCGGCACTAAAGCAGACGCTAGGGAGGCAACCCAAGACATCTGATCTAATTTTTATATATTTGTTTTGGCTTTTTATTTTTTTAATCATAGGTAGTTTAATATTCTCATTTTTGATATAATTTTTGGACACACGATAGAAAGATTATAGGATAACAGTTTGTTGCTGAGAATGTATAAGAACAGGGTTAAGGCAGCAAACCAAGGCAAAAGGAGAGAAAAGTGGTTCTACGATTGATTCCACGGGTCATGATCTATATTAGTACCCGTATACTAACTCATAGAACCATTTCCAGTTAACAAATATTTTTTCTGCATTTCAATCTTTGGTCCAACTTTACGACCCATGAATAGGACTTATGACTCCAGGTAAGATTCTGAACTTGCTATGAGTTGGGGTCACTTATGATCCATTTTATGGGCTATATGTCAATATATGCCCTATAAATAGATTTGTAAAGTCAAGACCTAAAAATTAAGATTTTGAAACCATAAAATCATATCTTATGGGTCGTGGAACATCTTACGACCTATAATTGGGATTTTGTGGGGTCAGAATCCCACTTAAAACCTGACCCAGCTAGACGAGTAAAATAAGGGTAAAATCAATTATCCCTCATTTTCTCATAATTTTAAAAATGCCCAATACCCCTTTCTTCTTCCCCTATTTCATCACCGCCAACCTGACCACCATATTTTCTAGTCCAATTCCAATTTTCAACCATACAATGATGCGTCCAGTACACCTGAGAGTTTATTATTTTGGGGTTTTCATTCTCTTTCTAGACCTTCTTGATCAATACTCCGATATGTGATCTTCTTGAAATTTCATATTTTATGAAAAAAATTGTGTGATTGGTTTGAGACACCGTTGAGAATAATTTCATGATATTCTTTCCCTAATATTAGGTGTTGCTTATGAATGAAGTGTATCATGTACTTAACACTATTTGATTGCATGTATTGAGCTTAACCATGTATATGCTTGTGAGAATCATTGTTTGAACTCATGAAATTTAGATATAAAAATAAAGTTCAAACAAACAATCAAGAATACTCACGAAATAATTTCATCAATGATAATATTGCATATACTATAAAATAGCTTATAAATTCTGAAAGCATAAAAGTATGATCAAGAATATAACATTTGAGTCAAATTTTATCATCACTGGAATGAATTGTCAATGATATAGAAATCTAAAGTGTTGAATAAACAAATGATGAAATAGATCAACTCTAATAAAAGATAGAAGAAAGATATCTTGACAATAGAACTATAAAAATTCTTCCTTCGACGGCATCTTCTAAAGTTGCTGAATTTTGAGTGCTTTATTACTAAGCATCTTGTTAAACTCGTTAGACATCAGTATGTCCAATTTGATTTGACTTTTCTTTTTATTAATGTCAGACTTTAGTTTTTCCAACTCACTTTGTTTGGTTCTAGATTCTTATCAATTTTAATTTGTTCTGCAAGTTTATTCCTCTTATCATTGATCTTTTTTATCTAAACAATACAATTTAGTGCATCTCTAATCTCATCGAGACGAGTTCTTAACCAAGTGGCATTCACCTTAACCGTCTTGGCATCCTTGGCTACCAAATAATAGGAGTCTAAAAGATTACGATCAACCTCAATCAAATATTTTTTTTTAAGGTCTTGGACAACTTCACATATAGCTTTTATAATGGAAATCAACATTTTACTAGACTCTAGAAGACAATCCCTTATAATATTTTTGTATTTTGCACTGATAGTTAGAAATATTTTTTTAAAATTCAGATTCATGCTAATTGACTCATCTGTTGATTTTGTGCTTTGTACTTGATTTGCATTTACTTCATCAAATGCAACCCCTACTTGTTGAAGAAAATTGACATCAATAATCTAAGTTGACTTATTACTTGAATTAATATTTATTTATGTTTTTTTTACCGTACTAAGCTCCACGAGTTGTGTGCCCCTCTTCTTGTATCGAAGGATTACAAATTGTCCCTTGAATGCCAATAGTTTGTTGAGGAAGACCCTTTCCAATACCTCTTTCTTTTGTTAGTGATAATGGTAATTGTATAATTAATGAAGTATTACTTTGGCCTAAATAATTTTTATCCACAACATTCATCTTACTTCATTCATTGAAACCATCAATTTCTCAGTCAAGAGAAAAAATAAAAGTTGAAGGAAGTAAGATGAATATTGTGAAAAAAAATATTTAGGACAAATTAATACTTCATTGGCTATACAATTACCATTAGCACTAATAAAAGAAAGAGGTATTGAAAAGGGTCTTCCTTAACAAACTGTTAGTATTCAATGGACAATTTGTAATCCCCTAATACAAGAAGAGGGGCGCACAACTACTGGAGCTCAGTGGATTAAAAAACAAAAATAAATATTAATCCCAGTAATCAGTCAACTTGGATTATTGATGAAAATTTTCTTCAACAAGTAGGGATTACATTTGATGAAGTAAATACAAATCAAGGACGAAGCACAAAAGCAATAAAAGAGCCAATAAGCATGAATTCGAATCTTGAAAAACTATTTCTAGCTAGCAGTGCAAAATACAAAAATATTATGAAGGATTGTCTTCTAGAATTTGGTGAAATGTTGACTTTCATTCTAAAAGCAATATGTGAAATTGTCCAAGACCTTCAAAAAAAATTTGACTGAGGTTGATCGTAATCTTTGGATTGCTATTATTTGGTAGTCAAGGGTGCTGAGACAATTAAGATGAATATCACTTGGTTAAGAACTCATCTCGGTGAGATTAGAAATGCAGTAAATATCATTGTTAAGATTAAAAAGATCAATGATAAGAGGAATCAATTTACAGAACATATTGAAATTGAGAAGAAGAATTTGAAATAAAAAAAGCTGAGTTGAAGAAATTAAAGTCTGACATCAATAAAAAGGAAAGTCAGATCAAATCGGACATACTGATGATTGAAGAGTTTAACAACATAATTAGTAATCAAGCGCTCAAAATTCATCAATTTTGAAAGATGCCACAGACGGAAGAATTTTTCGTAGTTCTATTATCAAAACATCTTTCATCTATCTTTTCTGAAAGTTGACCTATTTCATCGTTTGTTTGTTCAGTACTTTGCCTTGCTATATCACTGACAATTCATTCCAGTATTGATAAAATTTGACTCAATTGCTATGTTCTTTATGATACTTTTATGCTTTCAGAATTTATAAGTAATTCCATAGTACATGCAATATTATCATTGATGAAATCATTTCATGAGCATTTTTGACTATTTACTTAACATCCTGGGCCCTATGACTTGTATTTATTGTCTACTATAATTATGTTTAGAGGTCGTATTTGTTATGTTTGAACTTTTAAGGGCCATAACTACTGGAATTCATCTATTAAGTGCTATATTGTTGTGGTTGATCTGTTAGATGTTGTAATTACTGAATTTTGGCCTACTAAGGTTGTAGTTGTCATTTTAACTTGTTGAGACTAGTTATGAGGTGTATATCATTATTTACTACAATTTTGGTTATTTGATTTTTGGGGCAGCGATTATTTGATTAGTACTTTATTACCTTCTTTGCTCATGGTACTACGCTTATGACTAGGTGGCGATACATGTTGAGGACTGTGACTGAGAATGTTGTACATACCTATATGCATATGGATGTATAAGGAGCCTACTTGTGATAAGTATTTGCTGTACTTTTGAATATATGACAGTTGATGAGAATACCTGTGATTATTATGACGATTACCTATTACATTCCTGATCTTCTAGGCTGACAGAGTATCTGGTGTCATGTTGAAGCTATTGATGATTGTTACACCAGTATCTTCTAAACTGCAGTAATACTCTGATTGTTTACTATACTCATGATTATTTATTGTTTGTTGAGCCTTAGTCTAGACAAGACTAGTATGTCCTAGACCTATGCTATTCAGGATCAGTAGATTGCTATATATGCTTTTGGTGTGACTTGAGAGACAAAGGTCCTTATAGCCAGAATAGTAGAACAAAGTCCATAGATTTGGGCCTTAGATACGCTGTTATGAGTTGGGGACATGATTAATCCTTTTGTTAGCTAGCCTTTTGCATTATTCTTGCAATCCATCAAATTAGGCTTGAATATACAAAGACCAACAATACCATCATAGCACTGGGTAGAGACTCCGCTAAAGGCCTGAGATTTTCCCCTACATGGTTATATGTTCGTTCAATTAGGTTGTGTTTAGACAAGGAAGTGTTGCCTTCTATATAGCCCCAATTAAAGGGTACGGGTCGAGTTAGTATAGTTGGAAAGTTCTAGGCTCGAGTCCTAGTAGTGGTGTATTCAAGTCCCAATGGGTATTTGGTCTAGTCAAGGTCTGTCTTGCAGGATATATCTACCGTTCCAGGTCCAGGCTCTGTATCCCTTGCCCTATTCTTCTCATACATCCACAGTTTGAGGTACAAGCTCTGTATGTACTACTATTGGAATTGTATGGGATAGGAGCACACTTGCAATTCAAGGCTAGAGCTCTGTGACATGTACTTCATGGGGTCACATCCATGCTTCGAGGTCCAATCTTTGTGTTGCCCTCCTGCCTTTAGAGTTGGTTTACTAGTGCAGATACTGTTAAATGTTTGGAATCGATTGATAAATACTGGGATACTTGGTGCGTAGGTATACCTATTAGGATTATGTGGGTCCAATAGGTATATAAGTTAGGTTAGATAGTATTTTACACTCGCGTACCTACCTGTCCTACATGGTTTTTGTTTGTACTGCTCGGTTATGCTTGGTATAAGTATTCCAGCTAAATAGTTCTACCAGAGTTGTGGTTATTTGTACATGATTGGGTTGGGAGCTCAGTTTAGACTTGACATCAGTAGGCTTACACCTATTCACCCTTTATTGTGTGTGGATGTACCAACTGGGGTTATGGAGGTTCGGTTGGCGTATAGGCTTAGTCGGCAAGGCGTTATACCTATGAATATTAGTCTATTATTGTCCAGATTTTAGTTACATCTATTGGTATAGATATGCTTTTGTTGGTTCTGGTAGATTGAGTTACTCTACATCCATAGATATATATCTAGCTTGTGGTAGACAACTTCGGTAGAATCATATTCAGGTTTATTCCTACTTTATTTATTATTTTACTCATTCAGCCTATGATACCTACTAAGTACAATATCCCTGGTATTCACCGTTATATTTCTGCATCTATTTCGTAGTGTAGCTCTTAGTCCGAGCTAGCAACAATGGTTCTTCCTATGACAGCTATATTCGGAGACCGTTCTTCCTATGATGGTGAGCATTGGACGTCCATGGATCCTTACAATGTCCTTCTGTATTTGTGGCTATCTTTTATGTTGAGACTCCCTATGTATTAGTTTGGTCCAGTACATATGTAGAGAGTTGTATTATGGTTAGTGTGTTGTATCTTGTTTACAGTACTCCTGTACAAGTGACTTCAGGTCCTAGGAGGGGATGTTATGTTGTTGTTATGCTTATGTATGCCTAGTGCCACTGTGTTTTTGAGTTGATTTTAGTTAAACTGTTCTATTATGCCCGTTACTAGCTATACCGAGATAGGACTAAACTTGCCTATTGGAGGTAAGGTAGGCGCCATCATGACCTATGAGGTCGGTTCGTGACATAAAGGATGAATGAAATTTTGTTAAGGGAAAATTGCAAGAATATACATTTTTAGACCCAATTTTACCTCTATGTGTCAATCTCTAAAAATATTTATACTTTTGTCAAACTTTATGTCACTTGTTTAGCCTTTATGTCACATCCTTAACTTTTATTTTTGTTTTTAATTTTTTTTGGCATAATTTGATAAATAATGATTGACATTTTTGGGTAAAAATAGAGGTTGACACATAAAGGTAAAATTGGCTCTAAAAATGTATACTTTTGCAATTTTTCCTTTTTAATCTTGATTTAGTAGGAGCGAAAATGATAATATCCAAGAAACAATTTAACAATATTTGTAGCTAATAAAATTGAACATTTACTTATTAAAAATAGGACAAAGAATTCTAAAAAACCAACCAATCTCCCTAAGAGTTCATTGAGAATAATTACCTAGCTTTAGTCATGACAATGACATTATTATAAGAAACTAAAGATGATCGTTAATTGATCGGGATAATGCTGAAGCATTGTAGAGATGAATCTGGCAAAAACTTTGTGAAGTGGTCAAGTAAATCTGGATGATCATTGAGACATACAATAATCTACACAAAAAAGAAAAAAATAGTCACAAATTAAAAATGATTTAACACCTCATGGTAGACTTCATTGATGTTCTTGTTGTGCTCCTCCTTCTAAGAAGGATTTGTACACATGATCTCATCATTTTGAAAACGTTCTTGCATGAGGTATAACCATAATATTTATGTTAGGACTCATATTTGATTTATCTGTCTATTATAAAAGCATGAAACTCTAATAGATGTGTTGATTAAACTTTGACCATTTTGAATCTACATTTCATATTCGTTTTTTAACCTTTCTAGTTAAGTACACCACCTCATTATTTCCTCATAGGGTAATGATAGGAATGCAATAAAAAAATTATATCAGAAACTTATTATTGCAGCATTTTTATGACATGATAATACAAGAAATTCCTTTCCAAAGTTTCCAGGTTTTTGTTTCAATCTTTCAAATACACATTAGAAACGAGAGACAATTCAAAGTACATACTTTTTATTGTTCTTGGGTGTGTTTGGTACGAAGAAAAGTATTTTTCACAGAAAATCATTTCCTAAAGAATATTTCTCCTACTAATTCTAGTGTTTGGTAAGGAAGCAATAGAATATTAATCTGAGAACATTTATACATTATCTAGCAAAATATTGTAGAGGGGGATAGGAATGGAGAGTGAGGGTTAGGGTTAGGGTGGTAGAGGGTGGTTTGGTCAAGGGGTGAGGGTTGGGAGGGTGGGATTGTTTTGACAAAATCGTCAAAACAGTAAAGTTGAATTATTTCACTTATACAACTTGTTTTCTATACTTTCACCAGGGAGGTCAGTTTTCTCATTTTTAAGTAACTTGTTTTTCTAGAGAAAATATTTTCCACAAAATTTGACTAGGGGCGATAATTGGATGGATTGAATCAAATTTTGATGTGTCATAATGTGTCAACACAACAAACAGGTCAAGACTAATCCAAATATATGTGGTTGGATCAAAATGGATTGATAATGGGTTATAGAACGAATTAAAATCCAACTCAACTCAACTTTTACCAAGATTTGATTATATTCTTTGTTCTTTTACAATATTTATGCCTAATAAAATTATTCTTCTTTATTATGGTGATATATAACATAATATATTATTGTCAAAATGAGATTAGAAGGAGAATAACCTTTACTTTCTTCATAAAAGTGATTGCTTCTTCAAGCATAATTCTCTGTGGAAGAGTCTCAATTTGCTCTGTCTTCCTCTTCTTCATCCCACTAGCAAGAAATCCAACTGCATAGTAATAACCAATCAAAATAGAAGATGATTTTCACCATGATTTTCTTTCAAGACTTACCAATTCATTCATAACCCTCTATAAATTCATTGAAACCCTCCATAAGCTTGGGATATTTTCCAAGTATATTAGCAACCTGAAATGAGTATCATGCAAGCTTTCAAATCTATCATACTTAAACAACAATAACCACCACACTAACGGGTACATCTTCGTCATTGCAAGAGCGTATTCCTTACTATTGATGTTCATTATACTGCTTGTATAGCCTATGCTTTGTATAAACATAGCATCAACCAAATCATTGATAGAAGAAATTGTAAGTAAAGACTATTGTCATGTAAAAGCAACAAAAGATAGATTAGATGCATGATGCATGTACCTACAACGATACATTAAGTCATTTTTGTTGAAATAGAGCTTTTATGTTATAAAAGATTTATATCGTAAATTTTGATGAGTTTTTTGAACTATTCGATAACTTTCCTTATTTAGTTGAGGGGTAATTTTAGATAATTAAATTCATTGATGGGTTAAAGCAGTAATTTAGTTAAAATTCTACATTACTTACACCAGGTTTATTAAAAATGAATTAATAGGATTTATCACTTTTACTACATAATTAGCTGGAATAAAGAGATATGCCTTTCCCGCTATTAGGGATATGACAATATCGTAGTTAACACACTCGACAGGAGACAAATCTGAAACCCTTGCTTATAAGCATAGACATAGTCGCTCACATCTTGAAAAATATCAATGTCAAATTTTATTTTCTTTTTTCAACTTTAATCACTCTTCGTGGACAACGTTTGTCTTTTGTTTAAAGTATTGTTGATTAGGGTCAAGTTTCAGTTCTTTTCGCTATTGGATGGGCCTAGGCATGAGGTCTTTACTGCAAATTTGTTGGAGCTTTCTTCATCTTTTCATGCATGATTTT